>CM046806.1:735866-756730 GCA_025617405.1 Perca schrenkii
AACACACAGCTATAAGGACGGTTTGCTGTCACGCACGCTGCATTTATAGTCACACACACACACATGCACACGCACAGTCACTCTCTAGTCTAGTGCGTGGTCTTGCTCCAGATTCCGGGAGATTGGATCTCATTTGCGGCCGTCAAGGAGCCGCTATCAAAATGTGGGAGACTCACGGAAATTCAGGGACAGTTGGGATGTCTGGATAAAGGAATAAAGGCATAAAAAGGAAAATTTCCTCCCGTTTGGCGCGCCCCACCTGTCACGTCTTTATTCCCCCACCAGTGGGGCGCGCCCGCACTTTGAGAACCGCTGGCTTACACTAATACATGTAAAAAATATAGCATTAATTTAGTAAGAAAGTGAAAATATCAAACAAGAAGATGCGTATTAGATATAATTTTATTTTCTTTATTTGAAAGTCCGGCCCCTGGAGTGTTTGCTTAAAATAATTCTGGCTCTTGGATAAATGTAGTTGATGACCCCTGGTCTAGCTTTACTGCTTATGGCAAAACATCCAGTGGCAGTGGCTAGCTGGGTGGGTTATAACCATTTTCTGAAGCTTTATGGTAGGTGCGGCGTATATTTTCCTGCTTTTTTGTCCTTTGCCAATCACACCTATGATATTTCTTTCAAGGCCAGTAAAAATGTAGAAGGGGCCAGTAAAACTCTGATCTACTGGCCCCGGGGGGCCAGTAGGGATTTTTTTTTAATGTAGGGATTTTTTTTTAATGTTGAGACCTGCTCATGACTGATGAAAAATTTCCCTTGTGTGCAGTAGAATGTTGATGCATTGCAATGCATCGCAATGCATCGTAGAATCGAATTGAATCGAAACGTTACCTGGTGAATCGTAATCGAATCGAATTGTGAGGGCAGTGCCAATGCACACCCCTAGTATTTACTAAGTATAGCTCCAATTAGAGTGCCTAGTAATTCAAGTTTGGGTAAGCCCAAAGTCCACCCCAACGAGAGTTACCATCTCCCATAGTTCACGAACTGCTCGAAACAGCTCTATTGTAGTCCAGCCTTTTCTTCCATGAAATTTAACTTCCATTTTTCGTCACTTTGTATTGATGCTACCTAGCAGAGTTTCAGGAGCAGGGCCACACCTCAAACATGCCTCTTCCTGTATATCTATAAATACCCACTTAACCCTCTCCTCTCATTCGCCCCTGCATTCTCCAAGAAGAAAATGACTAGCAATCCATCTCGTAACAATAACAACTTATTTATCTGATGTTCCTCACCTCACCTCCAGAATGGACGTCACCCCCTTTGGACAACTCCTGGCTTTGTGCCAGACCCCGCTTTCCAACATCCACAGCTTATCCAGGAAGCAAGAGAGTCCATCAAACAAAGTCTTTTTTTTGGTCCATGTGGCGCAGCGACACCATGCTCCAGCGGGGTCCCCCGTAAACCTGAAGCCTTCAAAAACATCCAACCTGACAGTAGCCGCACTACACAAAACACTACGAGAGAACGCATTCCATTTCCCAGAAAGCACAATAAGGCCAAAAGTTTCAATAAGTATGTCAAACTTGCAAGCTAAACTAATCGCTCAGTAAACGATGAAGATGATGAAGCAAAGGAAACTGTCACCTTGGTATAACTCGCAAATTAAAACAAATCTCGCGAAACCTCGAAAGTAAATGGCTTTCCACCAAAGTGGAAGAATCTCGTTTGGATTGGCAAGAAAGTCTCAAAACCTATAGGAAGGCCCTAAGAAAGGCCAGATTAGACTATTACTCATCACTAATAGAAGAAAACAAGAACAACCCAAGGTTTCTTTTCAGCACTGTAGCAAGGCTGACAGATAGTCACAGCTCTACTGAGCCATCTATTCCTCTAGCTCTGAGTAGTGATGAGCTTCTTTAATGATCACCTTTTGCCCTCAACTTCTAACGGTTCACCTTTAAATGCAGGACTGCTAGAAAGAACGACTATTCCCGACATATACTTAGACTGCTTTTATCCTATAGACCTTCAACAATTAATGTTAAAGATATCCTCAGCTAAGCCATCTACCTGTCTCTTAGACCCATCCCAACGAGACTACTCAAAGAAGCGTTACCCGTGGTTAACACTTCATTACTAGATATGATCAATTTGTCGTTCTTAACAGGTTATGTACCGCAGTCATTTAAAATAGCTGTGATAAAACCTCTTCTGAAAAAACCCACCCTCGATCCTGAGGTCTTAGCAAACTATAGACCTATATCTAACCTTCCCTTTCTATCCAAGATCCTTGAGAAAGTAGTTGCTAATCACGTATGTGATTTTCTACATAGCAATAGCTTATTTGATGACGTTCAGTCAGGATTTAGAAAGAATCATAGCACAGAGACAGCACTGGTGAAAATTACTAACAACCTTCTAACTGCTGCAGACAAAGGACTCCATTCTTGTTTTACTAGATCTTAGTGCTGCATTTGACACTATTGAACATACAATCCTGTTACAGAGATTGGAACATTTAGTTGGCATTAAAGGTATCGCTCTAAGCTGGTTTAAGTCCTATTTCTCTGATCGATCTCAATTTGTTAATGTTAATGATGAATCCTCCAAGTACGCTAAAGTTAGCCATGGCGTTCCACAAGGCTCAGTGCTTGGACCAATTCTGTTCTCCTTATATATGCTTCCTCTTGGTAATATTATTAGGAAACACTCAATTAACTTTCACTGTTATCTGGATTACACCCAATTATACTTGTCAATCAAACCAGACGAAACCAGTCAGTTAGCTAAACTTCAAGCGTGCATTAAAGATATAACATCCTGGATGACCTATAATTTTCTGATGTTAAACTCTAACAAAACTGAAGTTATTGTGCTGGGCCCTAAAGACCTCCGAACCTCATTATCTAAAGACATAGCTACTCTGGATGGTATTGCCCTTGCCTCCAGCACTACTGTCAGAAATCTAGGGGTTATTTTTGATCAGGATATATCCTTTAACACCCATCTAAAACAAACCTCAAGAACAGCCTTTTTTCATCTTCGTAACATTGCCAAAATTAGGAATATCCTGTCTCAAAACGATGCTGAAAAACTAGTCCATGCATTCGTTACTTCCAGGCTGGACTATTATAATTCCCTACTGTCAGGTTGCTCAGATAAGTCCCTTAAGACTCTCCAACTGATGAATGCTGCAGCGCGTGTTCTCACAAGAACTAAGAAAAGAGATATTTATCCCCTGTATTAGCTTCTCTGCATTGGCTTCCTGTAAAATCCAGGATTGAATTTAAAATCCTTCTCCTGACCTACAAAGCTCTAAATGGTCAAGCACCATCATATCTAGTAGAGCTCCTAATACCTTATTGTCCCACTAGAGCACTGCGCTCCAGAGTTACTTGTGGTACCTAGAGTCTCTAAAAGTAGAATGGGAGACAGAGCCTTCAGTTATCAGGCTCCTCTCCTATGGAACCAGCTCCCAATCTGGGTTCGGGGGTCAGACACTGTCACCGCATTTAAGAATGAACTTAAAACTCTCCTATTTGATAAAGCTTATATTTAGGGAGTCATTCACATTCTCCTGCTCAAAGACAACAGAAAGAAAAGCATCAGAAACAACAAAAAGGATCATCAACAAGAAGAAAAATCACCAAAACTTCAGCAATACACCAGTACCAACAACCTACACCACTAACAGCATTCGACAACAGCATCCAGCACCAGCCATCACACCAGTGGCACCCGGAACCAGGATGCCCCTGCAGGGCCACGCAGCACGGGATGCTATCAGCTCCAGCTGGGGCTAGACGTTGACAATTCCACAACTCAGACCTAGTCAGAGTTGTGCAAGTAGTGCAATTGCAGTGTAGTGTCCAGATGTTCTCAGCTCATGCTCAACATTCTTTTGGCAGGGTCCAGCAATCTTAATCCTCATTTACGCCAAACTAGGTACCATCAAAGTCCGGCACGGGGGCCAATCAGCCTCGGTTTGTGAAAGACAAAACTTAAATGTTAAACGTTGCATTACTCATAAGTCATGTTCAACATGAAGTTTAAGGTATACAGTTTTTTCCTTTAGGTTGGGCACCCCTGTGCTATACGTTATGCTCATTAGTATCAGCACTTCAACAATGCCAGCAGATGGCGACAACCAGAGCTCCCACTGTGATCATAACTGAACCGTATTTGTTCCAAATGTCAGATACTGCTTCTTGCTGTTTTATTCGGAGGGTAACACTTGCCGCATATCTATCTATAATTCCAGGAATGTCTTTCTGTCTGTGTGTGTGGGTGTGTGTGTGGGTGTTAAGCGCATATCTCTCGAACCGTTAGTTCGATGGATTTCAAACTTGACGGGTGCCTTGCTATGTGGACGAGTAAGTGCAGTGCCAAGTTTGGCGTCGTTTGGATTAGAAATGCAAAAGTTATCGTTAAATATATTAGGTAAAAGAAGCACACATTGGCTTTTGCCGCTCTAGCTGCTGGCCACTCCCCCTCTGCTCACTGAGTGAGCAGTGAGCAAGACCAGAGAAGAGAGAGAGAGAGCAGCGGAGCTTTGGCAGCTAAAATGTGACATACACCTCAGATCCACAAAAATGTGCAAAGTAGCACTACTTGGTCTTTGACTTTGAATGAACAAACGACAATTCCTGAATTTAAGGATGTTTCAGAATCCCACACATGCAAAGCACAGCCAGCTACAACAAATGCAGACCGAGTGTGATGTCACTTATAGGCAAGCTATCTATCTTATAAAGCGAGACGTATCTGTGTCCGTGTTTCGGTGGGAAGGTAACCTGCACATCAGCACCTCTGACTCTTTTCCTGCTATTGTATTAAATTGCTGTGAGCTGGCAGAACATAACGTAGCCTAATCTCAGAGATTATTCCTTCAAAGTGCTGTGCAATGCGAGCAAATCTCAGAGGTGAACCGGGCAGATAGCCTACATCAGATTTCATCAGACTTACCCTGGGTCGGGTTAATTAAGTCACCAAAAAACCCGCCGCAAATCAAATCCCCTACTTTACCGTTAACAGTCAAGCCACTAAACCTGTAGGCTATGGAAATGAACTCCTCTGCTGAAATGTTAAATTCCTTAATGATCCGACAACAGACAACTCTCTCTCTCTCTCTCTCTCTCTCTCTCTCTCTCTCTCTCTTTCTCTCTGCACACACACACACACACACACACACATGTTCTGGTGGTTGATGAACGCAAATGTGTGCTGTTTAGCTCTCATAACGGGCAGGGTGGGTAGCGCACTGCCATGAGTCCATGACGCTAATGTCTGATTACTCCACATTTTCATTGTGATATTTTGTGATTACATTCCAATTCTGCAATGTTCTCTGTCAGGTAAATATAGAAGCACAATGTCTTCCTCCATAGGCGCCGATTTATGTTTTCCTCCGTGGGTGCTCACGGGCACATGCCCTTTAAAAAAAAAAGTAGTCAAAAGATGTTTGCATTTCAGAACCTTAGGAAACGGACAGCGGCCGATACAAACACACTATTAACTCGATAATAAAGCCGTAAAGTTTCAACTCAGGACAGCGCCACTTCTCACAAATACAGATAGAATTGGAGATCAGAAGTTTAACTGACCACCAACTACCGCTGACATGACGGAGCACCACGACCGGCCACTTGCGGTGCTCTGTATCTAGCGCACACAGTTACCTATTCTGGGGTAACTAGACCACCGACTACCACTGACCTGACGAGCACCACGACCGGCCACTCACCGTGCTCTGTAGCTTATCTAGCGCACAGTAGGGCCTAACCGATTCTGGGATATCAACCGCGATCAGCTTCGTGTGAAATTAAGAACTTTCTGCACTGGTGGTGGATGTCGTTGATGCACTTGCATCATTAGGTTTGATTTTTTTTAATAACAAATCTGTCCTTTTAATTTTCACTCTGATTACCTAACTCACATGCACGCACTGTGGGGGGGGTGGAGGCGTTTTCATCCAAGAGACGCTGTGATTGGTGGATAGGATATGGAGCAGGGGACTGACAGCGACATAACAAATCACATTATGACAGACGCTCCACTTAGCACCAATTGCAATGCTTAATTTTAAATGAATGTAGCCTACTGGCAGTCTGGCACACGTGGGTGCTCAGTGGGTGCTCTGTATCGGCGCCTATGTCTTCCTCTGATGTAGCCTAGACGTAGCCTACACTAAGTCAATAGATAGTAGGCTATACCGTGGAGTTGCATATTAAGTGGTTCAGGGTCCTTCTGTAAGTCATTTTGGGGTACACTTTGGTTTTGATAAATTCTACAAGCATCAACACTACAGGCCAAGCAATCAGCCTGTTTTCAACGGGCACAGCACTAGTGTATATATAATAATAAAAAATAAATTAAATTATCCCTGATCTTTCTAAAACAACTTGCTCTATCTTTACGAGTTTATATTTTTACAACTTTTTCCTTAAAATACATACATAAACGTAATTAGATAAATAGCAAAGACCAGTTTTAGCAGAGGTATCTTGCACCACAGTGCCATCCCCACCTCCTTCATTCAGCAATTGCAGCAGACATCCCTTGGCTCCCAGCACCTTCATGCCAGTGCCCCCGTCGTATGCATCCAGCAACTGCAGCAGCTTCATATAGCCAGGACTCCTGGCACCCGACACCAGCGCCTGCCACCTACCTCCAGGAACAACAGCAGCTCAGTTCAGCAGGTGCTCCTGGCACCGGGATACCTGCCACTACCAGCAACTGCAGCCTCTCTCTGCTTCTGGGGCTCCTGGCACCAGGATGTCGGCCAGCCAGCCAGCCAGCCAGCCAGCCTGCGCTTACTTTCAGCAACCACAGCAGCTCGCTCTAGTAGGGGTTCCTGGTACTGGGATGCCAGTGCTTCTTGCACTTACTTCCAGTTACCATTAGGGTTGGGTATCGTGTGTAAATAAATAAATAAACAATACCGTGACTTCAATACGGTTTGTGATGGTGATGACATTTACTCCTTGGATTTTCAAATGTGGTATTAAATGACAAGACTTTTCAATACTGAAAAGGCAATTCTGTTGCTGCCTGAAAAGTATTGAATTCGGTACGCAGTCCTAATTTACCGAAGAGCTCACCGGGGTTGGCACTAGGATGCCAGCTCCCCCAGGCCAAACCGAAGCAGTTCGCTCTAGCAGGGGCCCCTTGCACTGGGATGCCAGCACCCCCAGGCACTTACTTTAAGTAACCACAGCATTTCACCCTAACTGAGGCCCCTGGCACTGGGATGCCAGCGCCACCAGGCACTTATTTTCAGTAACCGCAGCAGTTCTCCCTGCACTTACGTCCAGCAACCAAAGCAGCTCATTTAAACCCCGTGCTCCTGCAACCACAGCAGTTCACTTTGGCCAGGGCTCCTGGCACGACGAATGCCAGGGCCCCCCTTGCCACACACTTTTAGCTACTGCGGCAGCTCGCTCTATCGGCAGCTCTGATGCAGCCTGCAGACCCCCACTTGCAAAATCTCATCAGGCCTTAAACCATTTTCACTTTAGACTCTCCGCACAACCATCCATATCTTATCCATACACGAGCCAAAGTCCGTTAATCGTCTGATCAATAAGGAAGTCAAAGAAGGCTTCATGATCGCCCCACCCATGAATTCCATCTCCCAAGACATTTCAAGGCATGCCTCAGTCTTGGCTCAGTCTTTTTCACCATCTGGGACCTAATCTGCTTACTACTCTTGTAGTCCAATGTAGATGTGACATTAGGATACAGGTCTTGGTATTTCATCAAGTGATTTTGGTTGCTGCTAAAAGAAACGAAATGGGGGATGCTCCAAAGGGTACAACTAAAGCTACGTTCACACCGCAAGTCTTAATGCCTAATTCGGATTTTTTGCTCAGATCAGATTTTTTGGTTGGCTGTTCTTGGCATTACCTTTTAAAATGTGGCCTATTAGACATTATAGAAACCTCTTCTTGAGCTGAGTACTTGAGCACTCTTTTTATTTTTTGTCTTTCTCAGTGTTATCTGTCAGTGTCATCTTCTAAATCCTCAGTCTTTGTCTTTAACTTCTCCATCTTTTTTTGTCCAAACAATCCTCTTTTATCAATAGTTGTTCCTTCAACTCTTCAAGAATGTCAGCATTATTTTTCCTCTAAGAAGTTCTTCATCAATCTTACTTTGTAACTTTGATACAGATGAGCGGATTGTAGATCTCTATTTTCTCCGATGGTCACTTTCAGCCATTGTGTCTTTTTTGTCTTCCTGTTTGTCTTGCAAACTAATTCTTTCAACCTTTCCTCTTTTCATTTCATTTCTTCATTTCACAAGGTCTGCCACCAACTTTTGCAGGACATCTTTGGTTCAATGAAGACAGAATCAGGATCTTTATCATTCATTTATTTTCTGAAAAGACACACTAACTGAATTATTGTGCATTAAACATTTCATAGGATACATGACCCCACCCCCAGGTAATCAGTTTATTGAGAACGGATGTGTCAGTGGTATGACGACACTGCGGATGTGCATTGGTTTCAAGCACTTAATAGTTGCAATATTACATGACAAGCCAGAGGCATTAGCAGTTTTTTGTATTCTTCTTGCTTCGCTTAAATAATACAATGTGCACGCCACCTTTTTTAAGAACTCTAACTGGTGATCTCATGTTCGTCCTTTACCCCTCAATGTAAGGACAAAGGTCTTTGCTTAGGGCAATGAGGGAGGCTTTGGACATACCAAAGTTTTCCATGCACTCCATCAACAATGCCATTCACAAAGTTTTCCCACCACAGACTCCCCAGTCTTGTCCAAAAGGGTCTTCTGGTTGCCCTTCGTCCACGTTTAGGTGGATTGACCACATGTAAATAATCTTTCTTTGTTGATTGCAGTAATGGTGCAGCAAAGGAGGAGCGTTGACAAGCTTATCAAAGACGACAAGACCCACACAGCTCCGTAATTTGCCATTGTTAGTGTTTTCTTCGTACTCACACGTAGCAACTTGAATACAAACGTGCAAAGCCGTAACATCCCTGTTTCCACAGATACGGGTTTTGCTAGTTTACACGGTGACGCTGGAGTTGCATATTCAAAATGCTTTAGTCGTGTAAATGAATGGCCAGAACATAAAAAATACTTTTGTGTATTATGTTGGAAACATTGCCGTGTTAACGGCCTGTGAGATTATGCTTGATGATGCAGGGGTTAACCGCAGACCTACCATAGATGCTCACGACGTGTGTTATATTTTATTTGTGATAAAATCTGTGGACATAAAGCAGTAAGAGTAAGGGCGCTGACACATCAGGCCGATTATCGGCCATGGGACAGTCTGGCGAGGTCAGTGACTCAAATCTGTTCGGTGTGTCCCGTGCCGTCTTCCGTCTGGGGGGCTGTCGGCATTCATTTTGGCCGACATGACATGTTTGTTCGGCGGCAGGGAAGTCGGGACTCACCCGGAAATGACGAGCGGGATGAGGTGACTAGAGTCTCTCAAAATCTGACGAAAATCTTTTAAACTGACCTTTGTTGATCTGAAATAAAGACCGATTCAGCAACTGCACGGCCTATTTCTCACTTAAAATGTTTTCAGAAACATGTTTCAGTGAACTATTTTAGTACAATATGAGATCGTATTCTGAACGGCCGCCATGACAGTCTGGCTTTGAATATCCGGAGAAAACAAACCCATGTGACGCGTTTGGACGACATTACAGATTAGCGCCACCTGCTGTTATAGAGATGTATTACGTCTCGTCTCCTCTCGTCTTTTTGGTCTGTTCTGTGGCAGTTTTTTGGACCTCGAGGACGCAACTGATCATATCGACGGAGTTTTCTGTCAACAGTCGGCCGTCGGCTAAATGTGTCTACACCTTAACACATTGTACAAAACTTTGTACTTTATTTTTTAAACTAGTCTAGAACATATACAGTGCTCATGTAACCTACTCAAAAAGTCAACAACCATAATTACTATATTTCTAGTCTTTTTCAAATATATAAATATATAATGAAATTATATCAAATATTCCTAACATTTTAATGCATTTTATTGTTTGCTATTTATTTACATTTTACAAACACAAACACATTTCACAAAAAAAGGTTCAGATTCCTCTCAATACGTTTTTCCAGAAACACCTAATAACTTTCCGTCATCAAATTGGGAAGTCGAAGATTTCTGTTATGACATCCTGCCCATTGCATGTGTTTAAATTTACCCTATATCAAAGAGGAAAAACCTTTTCCTTTGTGCCAGCTTTCCATTCCAGGTATGGCTCGACTTCTCAGTATGCCATATATTCTTTGAATGGGTTAACTGGAATCTTCCACAGCACAAGCTTTCATACCAATGTCAGATGTGTACTCAGTAAACAGCCCATATCAGTCTAAAAACAGACATTGGCTAAATGTGCTGAAGTATCAGGTACCATCACAAAGAAGACACAACATCGTAATGTAATTTTACATTGTTTTCCCCAAGGTCATATATTGTGAAAAATGTCACCTTTGTGAATGAAGCAATGAGTTTTTTCAAAATATGCTCTTAATATTGATAAACACAAACCCAATGCTCTATGTTTAGAGCCTAAAACACTATAACTCAACCAAACCTATGTACTGAGCTGTTATTTATTAAAGTTTAATTAGCAATAATTAGCTAACTACAGCAACAAACAGCTGGGCATGCTTATCAGGGCAACCGGTCTTTCTATTCTTGGCCACTAGGAGTACCAACACCTCCCACGGCTTGTTTAGGCAATAATCATCAGGATTATGGTGTGGTATCTATACCTTTTAGCTATTATGACCTCCTAGCTGAATTTTAGCACAAATTACAATCTTGATCATATTCATTTTATTCATCTCTAAATGTCAGCAATTATAATACCTCTCTGTTATTACACAATCCGGAAAAAAACCCAAAACATTTTCATATTCCCAAATTCTGACTAGCACTACAACATTTTGAGGGAATTACTATTCATTGATTCCTGCACACTTTCAAATGGACTACAACAGACTGGTCTTCACAAGGGCCAGAGGCAACATGCAGGATTTGTTGACAGAGTGGGATTATGCAATGTTAGATGAGGTTATCCTTGAACAAGGATTAAAAATAATTAAATCAAAAATACATATTGACAATTTATGCAATCAATTAAAAATGATGAGTATGATTATTGCAGGGGATTTTTTTTATTAATAAATCATTGTATTGTGTTTGTGTTGTTTTGTCCACAGCCACCAGAATACTATGTGGGAAGAGATCAGAGTGTGTATATGGGAGATTTGGGTTGCAAGATGAGGGATCAATACATGTGACACAGTGGTCTGGACTCTATTACCACCCCCATTGCTCCAACCCTCGGCTGGGCAAATATGTAACAATGAGTAAGTCTGTGCAGTTGGCATAACCTTATATAATGTTACGAAAGAACAGTGTTGGATTGAAAGAGTTCATCCACGCAAGATCTTCTGTGTGTTTGGCTACAGTTTGACCTTGTTGTTGGTTTGGCTGTTAAGAGTTTGTACAGCATCGTTATATAAAAATGTATAGGTTATGTCACTTGACTGCGTTACCGCCAACACACCCAGATGATTTAAAGCATTTACACCATATTAAAGCGACACTTTCGAACTTTTAAATATACAAAAGTATTTTTTTTTCCGAAATATTTTTTTATTTCTAAGCATTAGAAATAATGTACCACACTCACCTTAACTTCTGTTTTCGAAAACTACAGAACAGTTTTCTAAAGTGGTTAATGTGCTGGCTGAAAGTACCATATGTCTTCCAAAGCTATAGTGAACAAACAAGGTATAGATGAAGGTTATGATGAGTCTGGATCAACGAAAGTACATTTCCGGGATATTTGCCTGACATCCCTCACCTTCCGCTCTCTGAGTGTTGCCGTTCTCAACCTGCTCTCTTCGTAAAACAACAACAAACTTTGACCTAGCAAGCTGAAACTGACAAGTTTTGAATTTAATTTGGATGGTGCAACAAGGCAGGCCTGCTTGGTTTGTTTTGGGGAATGATTGTAAAGATTTACAAAGAATATGTTTACAGCATTTCCTCTCTAACTGGGACGTTTTGGGACCGATTGTAAGTACACACGGAGATACACTGGAAAAAGGCAATGAGGTTTAACCATGTATCCAGCTAAGTTTAATAACTCACATCACTGTTTTGTGTCAAAAGTTAACTTCATTTAATATTGTATGTGGCATTTTGTTTTGCTTTTGCTGCGTCCAGAGCTTAGCGCGGTCCAAGATGTTTGTAAAGAAATGCAAACAACCCAGAACATTTTTTTGTGTAGTGGACAGATCTTCTTTTGCAGCGCTGTGGAGATAGGTCTGGCAATGCAAAACTAATACAAAGAGGGCTAAATCCATCCATTTATCATGTTTCTTTCCTCACGTCTACGACAATATTGTCCACTACTTTACAGCTCCCTACGATACTACACGTATGACTAATAAATAATTTTAAACTGATGATCTAACTCAGATAGCTAACACTGAGCCACAAGTGGTTATATTGTATACACAATTTCTGAAGTCATTCTCCTTCCTTTTGTCTATATTGTTTAATAAAATGTCTCTGTGTTTGCAAAAAGTGCAATACAGTGTTATCTGAGCTTTGCTCCGTTAACCAAGCTCGGTGTGTGATTTATCGAATGATTCTATCCAAAGTGATGTCTAGTTCTGAAATCAAACTCCAACACAGCAAAGTTAAATTCTTTTAAGGAGCTAATTGAACTTCAGGCCATGTGTTTATCTTGCGGTTCAACAAAGTGTGTACCTCATGGACAAAATAAAACACTAAAGCCCAGGGTAACAGTGTATTTTAGGGGGTTGTAAAATAGTGGTCAATTTGGCCGTAGCCAAGAGGAAATAAACGTAATAAATACGCTCAGGTATTTTCTAACATATTTCTAACATTTCTATAAAGATATTTGCTCCGTTCAAACCAGTGACTGTATGCTAAAATTACATACAAACTATATCTGTGTTTTGCATGCTCTTTCTCGTCCTAAATAAATGCTACCAAAGCCTAACTTTAGATCCTTGTTTGGCATGACACTGTGAGGCTCTGGAACAAATTTGTTAAAAATTGGCAAAAAGGGGTGCTACAAATACGAAGTTTATATCTCATCAAGGGCTCATTCGATTAGGGCCACTCCTGAGGCCACGCCTAATATAGTGTCCTGATTCATCAAAGTGGGCATGCCCTTTTACACCCAAAACAAAATACATTGGTGTCATTAGAGTGCATGTATAACAATGAAAGTGGGAGGTTTACATTTTCAATTTACTACAGACCTCACAGCTCACGTTTTGTGATATTTCCTGATGTTTGCCTCGCCGCTGTCGCACTTTGGGTTCTGCTTTCGTCGGCAAGGGCGACTCAGGCCCAGGAGGCTTGAACCCTGTCATTACTGCTTGCAGTTCCAGTTATAAAGTATTATTTTTGTTTTGTTCAACAGTTTCTCTTGTTCTAATTGTTTAAATTACTAATTTCTCCAGGGAAGTGTTAGATTAGATGACATCTTTTTCAGTTTTAGTGGACTGTGTCAAGGGTTGACATCAATTTACTGTCAAAATACAACATACAAGAGGAAAAAGTCTGTAGGAATGTCGTGTTTCAATCAAATGTGCAGTCACTTTAGTTGTGTGATAGTGCTTCCTGACAGTTTGTTCTGGAATATCCTGATGAGTAAAGGCATTGACAGTAAAAAAGACACAGAAATCATCAAAAATATATCCACAACTGAAGAAATATTGACATGGGTCATTACAAAGTCTGATGTGTGGCCTCAGCAGGCATGTTATGAGTAACAAGCTGTATAAAATTCATTATCTTCTCAATTGATACAGGGGCTGTTACAGGGCCCCTGGCACTTTAGTGCTCAGGTCCTAATTAACATGCTATTTAAAAAAGGGAGCATTCAGTGGTAATGTACCTCAGCACTCAGTTTCTTCAACACTCAGTTTCCTCACATCCTGTATGCAATGACTGATGGAGCTTTCGGAAACTACATCAACTCACTTATGGTTCCTAGAGTATCCAAAAGTTAAATGGAAAAAATTTAATTAATTTGAAAACTGATTTAAATTGAAGTGAATGGCCAGAGCCTTCAGCTATCAGGCTCCTCTCCTGTTGAACCAGCTACCAGAGTGAGCTTAATATAACGCTTATAGTTAGGGCCGTCTCAGGTTTGCCTTGGACTAGTCTCACTTTGCCAGACCATCCACACGCTGCAAGCAGAGAAGGGTCTGGCTAGTCCACACAGCATTCCGGGATGAGAGTAAAACGTGCTCTGGTTTATTGGCATTTCTTTAAACCAATCACAATCATCAAGCTCCGCACAGAGTTGCTGTAAAATAGTTGTGCGAGAGAAAACTAAGATTGGACAGATAGTCTCGCTAGCTATCTGGATTTACCCTGCAGAGATGTGAGGATCAGTTAACCATGGTCTTCATGAATCCACCAGAGTTTAAAACTTCAACACAAAGAAACAGAAAGGAAATGGACATTGGCAAAAATACATGCAGAATTTGCTGCGGCACCGGAGCAATCCCGGAAGTGGAACGCCAAGGATATAAACTAGCCTTGGACCAGCTCTTAGTTATGCAGCTATAGGTTTAGAGTGCTGGGGGACTTTCAAACTTGAAATTAAATAAAGAATAAATAAAAATATAAAATAAAAAGAAATAAAGAATAAAATAAAATGCATTGCACTTTCTAATGAAACCATGATACATTTTGTCCTTTGTATAAAATTTATAAAAAAAAAAGTTCTATTCCCTTTCAGTCGTGGGCTTTGTATATACTATCCTAATTTCGATGAGAAAAGGGATAATGAGTCACTAGTAAAAGAAAAGAAGTTATTTATTAATCAAATTTGGTCCATTGAAGTGCTTGGCATAATTTCATCTGTTACATAATGTGCACAAGGAGACACAAAGACAAACACAAGCACACTTGGATGGTCAGCATTATGCTGGTGCAGAGGGAACGAGGGGCAATGTCTTGTTTTCAACCTGCTCCTCCCCTTTAGACGAGGGATTAGAGTTCATTCTAACCAGCGAAGACACACAGCCAGACTCTGAATGGCTGCCAGCAGAGTGGCTCAAAATGAGGACTCGGTCTGCAGTGAAAAGAGAGAGGCAGTCCTGTGTATTCTGGGTCATATTTGTGAGGGAACTCTCTTATTTAACAGCAAACTGCCTCAGACTGCACAGTCCTTCAATTGGCATTTTTTATTCAAAGATGGAAATGTCAAAACATGTCCACATGATTTATATAAACAACACCCATTACTATAAATGACAGACTCAGTAGGTGCTGAAAAATCCCCTTGGATGAATGCTCCAGACATGAGCCAAGAGAGCCAAGCTCCCCAAAAACTACGAAGATACATTTTTCAAGACAGCGTTTTTATTTAACCAGTCTTTTGAAAACCAGTGTGCCACTTTTAAATGTATTTAGATAATGGATGATGAAGTAGTAGTTTTTTTCTTTATAATAATACATTTGAATATACAGTACAGGCCAAAAGTTTGGACACACCTTCTCATTCAATGCGTTTCCTTTTTATTTTCATGACTATTTACATTGTAGATTCTCACTGAAGGCATCAAAACTATGAATGAACACATATGGAATTATGTACTTAACAAAAAAGTGTGGAATAACTGAAAACATGTCTTATATTTTAGATTCTTCAAAGTAGCCACCCTTTGCTTTTTTATTAATAAGGGAAAACATTCCACTAATTAAAGCTGCGAGCAGCGATGGACGGGCCCTCGCGCCTCTGTGCGTGTCGGGGTTACCGGCGGACGCCGCTCCTTGCGACCGTGCATTCGCGCGGCATTCAGACGCCGAAAATCGTCACCAATGAAAAGGGAACTCCCCGCCGAGTTCAAAGATACCTCACACAAGACTCTACGTCATACGATTCATTAGGTGTGAAAAGGGGCGTGGCTAAAGCATAGGGGGCGGGTCCAACCATCACCAATTAAAAATGAAGCCTCTGCTGAGATGAATGATACCTCACACAAGACTCTACCTTAAATGGGTCAGCATGTATGAAAGGGGGCGTGTCTTAAACATAGGGGGCGGGCCAAACCATCACCGATGAAGAAGGAAGTCTCTGCTGAGTTCAATGATACCTCACACAAGTGTTTACATCAATCGGGCCATTAGTAATAAAAGGGGGCGTGGCTTGAACATAGGGGGTGGGCCAAACCATCACCAATGAAGAAGGAAGTCTCTGCTGAGTTCAATGATACCTCACACAAGGGTTTTCCTTAAACGATTCAAATGTTATGAAAGGGGGCGTGGCTTATGCATAGGGGGCGGGCCAAACCATCACCAATAAAGAAGGAACTCTCTGCTGAGTTCAATGACACCTCACACAAGACTCTACCTTAAACGGTTCAAATGTTCTCAAAGGGGGCGTGGCCTGAGTAAATGGGCCTGGTCAAATTATAGGGGATGGCTCAGTATCACACGTAGACCACACCTTCTAAGTTTCATGTAAATCGGATGATGTTTGTCATATAAGGCGCATTTCCTGTGGCCAGGGGGGGGCGTTATGACCAAAAGTCAATTTTAGCCTGTAGGTGTCCTCAGGCCTGGACCCTTGTCCATCGTGAGAAATTTCGGGCAGATACGACAACGTACACTCAAGTTACAACAACTTCTTTGTTCATCGCTAAACACTCAAAATGGCCGCCACGCCCACACCGTCTGACGAAAAGTTTTTCTTTTAATAACTTTTCATCGTTAAGGTGTTGGGATGGTACAGACCAAGTTTGAAGTCCATCGGATGAAATTTGTAGGAGGAGTTCGTTAAAGTATAGCACCTTGACTTTTAGGCCTACTTCCTGTTGCCACTAGGGGGCGCTATGACTTTAAGTAAATATCAGTCTTTATTTGTCCTCAGGGTTGGACTCTTATGAATCCTGAAATGTTTCGAGGTAATCGGACAACGTACACTCGAGTTACACCCACTTCCTGTTTCGGCGGCGAAACGCACAAAATGGCCGCCCCGCCACGGCCACGCCGTATGACGAAAAGTTTTTCTTTTAACAACTTTTCATCTTTAACATCTTAAGATGGTACAGACCGAGTTTGAAGTTGATCGGATGAAATCTCTAGGAGGAGTTCGTTAAAGTACGACATGTGGAAATGGCCAAAATCGCACTAATTTCGAACATTTAATTCAAAATGGCGGACTTCCTGTTGGGTTTAGGGTATGGCTCTAATGACGTTTTTTGTACATCTTGACAAGATACATATGTGTACCAAGTTTCGTGAGTCTACGTTAAACGCACTGCAGGGGCTCAATTTTCTTAACTTTCTAGGGGGCGCTAGCGAGCCATTTTTGTGCGCCTTTTCCCGAAACCCTTAAAATACGTAAATTTTCACCAGACTTGATGCGAACGCCAAATTTGGTGAGTTTTTGAATATGTTAAGGCCCTCAAAAAGCCAATTCATTTGACGGGAAAAAGAATAGAAAGAAAGAAAGAAAGAAAGAAAGAAAGAAAGAAAGAAAGAATAATAATTCCTTCAGTTTCAATAGGGCCTTCGCCGCTGCCGGCGCTCGGGCCCTAATTAACCCTGACAAAGCACACCTGTGAAGGTAAAACCATTTCAGGTGACTACCTCATGAAGCTCATTGAGAACACCAAGGGTTTGCAGCGCTATCAAAAAATGAGAGAAACTCGAGGTTTCTTGAAGAAAACCTGCTCCCGACCAGGTTAGGTTCACAGACTCAGTTACCATAGTAACTGACTCCGAGGTTAAGTTACCTCTCTTTCTGGAACGGAAAACCCAGAGTTTCCCTCATCTCAGGGTTAACCAACTCAGAGTTTTCACTAAACCTGCTTTCTGGAACGGGCCTCTGGCATCGTTGTCTCTGTTGTTTTCCATCCACCAACCTTCATCAAGAGGAATTAAATGTCTGACATCAAGAAATATTAGAAAATAGAAACTAAAAACTAGATAATACCAGCACTGTTAGCACATAAAGCAATTCTTAATCATCTTGAATCTATAAGGATTTAAGCTTCAACACTGGCTCTAGCGTTATAATCTTTTATTATTAGGGCCCGAGCACCGACAGCGGCGAAGGCCCTATTGAAACTGAAGGAATTATTCTTTCTTTTTCCCGTCAAATGAATTGGCTTTTTGAGGGCCTTAACATATTCAAAAACTCACCAAATTTGGCGGTTGCATCAAGTCTGGTGAAAATTTACGTATTTTAAGGGTTTTGGGAATAGGAGCACAAAAATGGCTTGCTAGCGCCCCCTAGAAAGTTAAGAAAATTGAGCCCCTGCAGTGCGTTTAACGTAGACTCACAAAACTTGGTACACATATGTAACATGTCAAGATGTACAAAAAACTTCATTAGAGCCTTACCCTAAACCCAACAGGAAGTCCGCCATTTGGATTTCAAAGTTCGAAATTAGTGCGATTTTGGCCATTTCCACATGTCGTACTTTAACGAACTCCTCCTAGAGATTTCATCCGAACAACTTCAAACTCGGTCTGTGCCATCTTAAGATGTTAAAGATGAAAAGTTGTTAAAAGAAAAACTTTTCGTCATAGGGCGTGACCGTGGCGGGGCGGCCATTTTGTGCGTTTCGCCGCCGAAACAGGAAGTGGGTGTAACTCGAGTGTACGTTGTCCGATTACCTCGAAACTTGTCAGGATTCATAAGAGTCCAACCCTGAGGACAAATAAAGGCCGATATTTACTTAAAGTCATAGCGCCCCCTAGTGGCGACAGGAAGTAGGCCTAAAAGTCAAGGTGCTATACTTTAACAAACTCCTCCTAGAGCTTTCATCCGATGGACTTATAACTTGGTCTGGTCCTAACACCTTAACGATGAAAATTTATTAAAAGAAAAACTTTTCGTCAGACGGTGTGGGCGTGGCGTGGCGGCCATTTTGAATGTTTAGCGATGAACAAAGAAGTTGTTGTAACTTGAGTGTACGTTGTCGTATCTGCCCGAAATTTCTCACGATTGACAAGGGTCCAGGCCTGAGGACACCTACAGGCCAAAATTGACTTTTGGTCATAGCGCCCCCCGCTGGCAACAGGAAATCTGCCTTATATGACAAACATCCTCCGATTTGCATGAAACTCAGAATTTGTGGTCTACGTGTGATACTGAGCCGCCCGCTATAATATGACCACGCCCACTTACTCAGGCCACGCCCCCTTTCATAACATTTTAACCGTTTAAGGTATACCCTTGTGTGAGGTGTCATTGAACTCAACAGAGACTTCTTTCTTCATTGGTGATGGTTTGGCCCGCCCCCTATGTTCAAGCCACGCCCTATTTCATAACATTTGAACCGTTTAAGGTAGCTTTAATTTACAATATTGTTAGTAATAATCTATAACAATTTGGAAGACTTTAGACATTTACTTTTAGTTTAAAAGCATGCCACCAAGCAGATACAGTATCCTGCTGAAATACTCTAAATCTTATTATAGAAGAATTATTGGAATAGTACATGGTATATTGGAGATTAAACACAAGATTAGCATGTCCTTGCACAGTACTTTAGGAAAATAACTTGTAGATTACAGTGAACCAACGGCAGATCATTGAAGTCAGGAACATAAAGGTTTCTGGTGTTTAAAATACAAATGTGGCCATACAACCATACAGTAGGGGTGGTACGGTTCATGAAAAAACATCCGAACTGCTCAGTTCGCTAGTCTCGGTTCGGAGCGCACACTGTTAATGTGCACTAATCACTTACTGCCGTAGTGCCCACTTTCAATACCTATCCCAGCCAGCAATGACATGTGGGGCCCAGATGAGGGCTTCATGGGCGGCAAATGTGGGTCCCATTATGGGCTTGCACCCGGGATCCACATTGGGGCAAGCCGTGGAAGCCCAGACGTACTAAAAGTGGGACCTGTAAGGGTACTGCATGGGTCTTAATTGGGCACTTCATGTCAGACCCATTTGGGCCCCACCTGCCCAAAGGGGTTTAAAGTGGATTTGCACCCTGGATCCAGCCGTGGATGCCCAGATGGGCTTTAAAAGGGATCTATAAGGGTGTTATGTGGGATCTTAACTGGGCAATTCATGACAGACCCATTTGGGCCCCACCTGCTTAAAGGGCGTTTAAAATGGGCTTACACCCGGGATCCACACGGGGGCCAGCCGTGGATGCCCAGATGGGTTTTAAGTGGGACCTGTCAGGGTCTTATGTGGGTCTTAACTGGGTAATTCATGTCAGACCCATTTGGGCCCCACCTGCCTAAAGGGGTTTAAAGTGGGCTTGCACCAGCATTCAACCATGAATGCCCCTATGGGCTTAAAGTGGGCTCTGTAAGGATCTTATGTGGGTCGTAACTGGGCAATTCATGCAAGGCCTATTTAGATAGGCCTTGCATGAATTGCCCAACCATGCCAAATGGTTTAAGGAAGCAATCTAAGAAAAATGAAGAATGAATATAAGTCAAGATAAATAAAAGACACTTGACACTTTGAACTGTAAGAATTGTTTAATTGAACAACAAAAATGATCTTTAAAAAACAATTTAAATGTCACAACATACCGGTAAACAAATCAAAAATATATTTTTAAAAAATCTCTGAAAAAAACATCTCTCCAAAAGAATACATTAATACAAAATTGTTACATCGATCAACAAACAATCTTTAAAAAACAATTTAAATGTCACAACATGGTAAATAAATCAAAAATGTTTTTTTTTTAAATCTGAAGAAAAAAACAACACCTCTCCAAAAAATACATTAATACAAAATACACTCATGGCGTCTGCGTGGTGGACGCTCATTTTTCTCTTTGGGCTCTTGCAGCCCTCTCCCCTCCACGGTCACGTGCGCCGGTAAACCACTTCAACAGCGCCATTTCCACTTCTTTGCGGTTCA
>CM046806.1:1512744-1567744 GCA_025617405.1 Perca schrenkii
TTTCAGTTTCAAACATACTGGACATAAACAAAAACACCCAAATTAGGACTTTTTATCTCTAGTAACAGGTATTTACATTTATTTGCTTTCTTACTGAGTGGGATGAGGAGAGTCATACCAAGCTCATGTAAATTTAGAGGCGTTGTTGGTGTTTCTGAACTTCGGAACCAAACAAGCTGGCTGTTTCCCCCTGCTTCCAGTCTTTATGCTAAGCTAAGTGAATCATGGACTGAGTCCAGCTCTGTACTTTTACACACACACGAGGTTGATAGTGATCTTCCCATCCCACTCTTAGGCCCCGTTTACACGTACATGGTTATTTTGAAAAACGGAGACATTTCCCTTGGTTTGTGCCCTTCGTTTACACGCAAACGGAGAATTCGCCTCTGAAAGCGATTCTTTCTAAAACCTCCGGCCAGAGTGGAGATTTTGGAAAACTTTGTTTGCTCGTTTGCATGTAAACTGAGACAAACGGAGGTTTAGGCAGCCGAGGAAGTGAGGAAGAGGAAGTGATTCGTTGCTGTTGTTGCTATTTTGGGGATTCTGATTGGTTAACGCGGGCTTGAGCATCTTGTTACACCGCCACCTACAGGTCTGGTTGGTGTTGACGGCGTTGATAGCATATATATACACGGAGATGTGTAAACGGACACTTTCCTGGAAATTGACAGCTGTGCACGATGTTGTTTTTGAAAACGGAGAGGTTGAAATGTCCGTTTATAAAAATAGCCGGCCACGTGTAAACGTAGCATTAGAAATAAAGCAAATAAGCCTATTTCCCAAAATCCTCAACTATTCCTTTTAGTTTTCCAGGCAGCAGTACACTCAAAGACCATATCCACTGGTACAGTACATCAGGTCACTATGGCAGGTGTTTCAGACACAGCAGGTCAACAAAGAGCTGATCAAACTTAACAAATGAGGAAACAAGGAAGCCATAATGAGTCCCACACAGCATTAAAAAAAGACTGGATCCCTCCTCAGCAGATGTATTGTATCAGTCCCTCCCTGTAAGCCACAGTGCCACCGAGATTATCTCGTGTCGTGTGGGACAACCCATCGAAAATGTCATTTCGAGTGGGCGCCGGGAAGCTCTCACTAACCCAGGTGCATCGGAAACAAAGACACCTGTATCTCCTGCAAAAAAGGTGCAGCTCAAAGCGTTTGTCATTTTGAATCTAATGCGTTGGGAGAGACGGGCGTCTGCTGAACACAGCTAAGATGTGTGTGTGTGTGTGTGTGTGTGTGTGTGTGTGTGTGTGTGTGTGTGTGTGTGTGTGCTGGGAAACAGCTGGTCAGCCCACTCAGTCTGTATGTCTCAGCATTGACTATTTTTCACTCTGTGTATCGACGCTTGAAGCAAAAAAAACAAAACAATTATATATATCATATTTTTTTTAGTATTTGAAATAAAAAACACTAAACATTGTTTCGCCATGTTATGCAGGCATCATTTGTATTATATTAGAGGTATTGACTTGTTATAGCCTATACACTTTGTGAAATATATATCCTATTACTGAAGTTAAAGGAATACGCCACCGTTTGTTGAAATAGGGCTTATCACAGTCTCCCCTGGCTGTAGATAGGTGGGCCAACGCATTTTTTGTCTCAGTGCAAGTAATTAGGTTGTTTTTTTGTCTTTTGTTGGCTCACTTCTACTCACAACATGCTAACCGGCAACATAGGATTCCATTCACTACGCTAAGCTAACTAGCGGCGGCGCCCACCTATCTACAGCTAGGGGACACCGTGATAAGCCCTATTTCAACAAACGGTGGCATATCCCTTTAACTTTTTTGGCCACCAGCCACGTGGCAGGTGGATTTTAAAATCCACTAGCCACACAGGCTTTTTACCAGCCAATTTTTTTGCCTCATCATCAAAGGTGAAATACAGGAAATGCACAAGGATCGTTCTTGAACTTGTTTAGAATAGGCTACACATTTAAGTGTTATTAACAAAATCAATATAATAATGACTCTTATCAAACATATTTTTTATCTTTTTATTCAATGATTTCCCCTGTCAGAGACATTTATTATACAAACTGAACTGAGCCCCGCCCACTTCAAACCAGATACATAACAATACAGAGGAAGAAATTTAAAAAAGCGTCATGTGAAAAAACCAAACCTGTTGTTATTTTTGCAAAAAAAAAACGGTTGTGTTCATGTAAGACCCCATCACAGTTTCCAGAGACCCTGTGTAATGTGTGTGCATTTTTAAGATTGTAAACCACAACCCAGAGGACCTGTTCTTCACACAGTTTCTGGGAATTTGAAGTTTTAAAAGACCCGTATAGCTATGGCCCTATCTTTTCAAAAGACAAAAGCACAAAAGAGTGTCTGCGCTACTCTGGAAAACTCTCACAGTGTCAGAATTGCATCAGCCAACTCTTATTTTCGACTACATCCCCATCACGTTTCAAATTTCCAAGCCTCTTCACTTCCTCTGTCAGCCGAAAAGTTGAAAACCTCTCTAATGTGGCGTGTTGAAAGGTGAGGTGAGGACAGGGTCAAAACAGACAAATACCTGCCACGGCGGCGGGAAAAGTGGAACCACATTGCGCGTGTGACATCCATGCAAATCCACCGTCGACTTTCTGCAAAGGCAAGCGCTCCTCCGCTCACTGTGCCCCCTCGTTCACTCTCCCCCTCCGTTCGCCTCTTATCTTTTGTTTGCTCTGAAGTTCGACATATAGACCGAGGCCCTATCCAAAATCACAACCAGATGAGAACTTCAGGGGGGGAGGGCAGGTAGAGGGAGAGATGAAGAAAAGGCTAAAAGCGTTTCAAGCTATTGCTGAAACAATCCAATTACAATGCCTATCAAACTTTCCTTCACAGTTTATAGCTTCTAATTGCCTGACAAAAATTGACACTTCAGTCGCAACAGTGTAATATAATAGGGGTCCAAATTAAATTTGATCGAGGGGCAGAAAACGATGCTATCACTCAGCAGCGCGGAAAAGAGGAGATCAACTAGCATGATATAATGGATCAAAAATGAAAATGATTCATTAATCGCGTTGGGTTTTCCAATAATGGAAATGACACAGTTCAGACGTCTTTCTAAAAACACTATTAATTAAAGGGATGATAGATCTAACAAGGCATGGAGCCCAGAGAAAATCCCTCCACCTCTTTTCCTCCCTCCCTTCTTCATCACTGCCAACTTCTTTCTTCCCTTTCTCTTCTGCTTTCCTTTTCTTTTTCTTTCTTTCTTTTCTTCCTCTGTTTCCCTGTCTCTTGCTCTCTTTGACTCTCATTTCCCCATTCAGCATGACATCTTCCTGCATTCTCTGTTTCCTTTTCTCTCTCTCTCTCTCTCTCTCTCATCCTCTTTCGCTCTCTCTCTCTCTCTCATCCTCTTTCACTCTCTATCACTCTCATCCTCTTTCACTCTCTCTCTCTCTCTCTCATCCTCTTTCGCTCTCTCTCTCTCTCTGTCTCACTCCATTAGATTTCCGCCGCACGACCTGAACCCAACAGAACCTGGGGGTTCAGGCTGTTTTGCCAAGTCAAAACGTTTGTGACTTAATCCATGTTCAGGTTTGATTCTTTTGAAATCCTTCTCTCTCTGACTGTGCAAAAAGTCATGTTTGAAGTAGATAAACAATGCCCAGTAGGAAATTAAGAGAAACAGAGGCAGAAATGGGTTGCATTAGCAAGCTAACAGGCAGTAATGGATGAAAGATGAGCTTCCTAGAATCCCCAATGATTGAAAGAAGGCCTCTGCATTATGAAAACATTATGAACTTATGATTAGAAGGAACAGCTAAAAGCCCTGTACTGACTACCTACAGTATACAGATTGCAATGTTACTTTGACAAAACATACACGACTATTTGAACTGTTGAGGAAAAGTAAGGTTTATTACATTTATTATCGGTCAACATGCACTCACAAAATAATTGCCGCAATCTCGGATTGGGACTGCCAGCGAGCAGTCAGGCGACCAGACAGGTGGTAAACAAACCAAGAGTTTAGTAAAACTAAGTAGGAACAGACTTGTTTACAACCTGTCTGACTGTGGGACGCCCTAGTTTTAGCCATGTTTCCCAGATCTCTGGTTTGGTTTGTGCAATCTTATCCTAACTGGCAGAACTGATGGTCGGAGCTATGCAAATTAGATGGAATAGTGTCACATGCTGGTAGTTGGCTGCCATGTGTGTAGTGCCACTAACCACATAACCTGAGAGCAGTGGCTCACTGGCAGGTGGTAGCTAATGTGTTTTGTGGTTTGGTAAACTGTAGCTGTGTCTCAATTCTGATACTTTGGTTAATACACTGTGTACAATGTGTACTGTATTGGCCCGAATATAAGACAAACCTTACTATAAGACGACCCCCTCATTTTCAAGACTCATTTTTGGAAAAAAAACTTTTTGAAGGCCACATGTTGTTTTTGAAAAGAGCCCAGCCACACTCTAGGTCATGGCAGTGTTGTCTCAAATCGCAATTCTATTTGATTTATAGTGTCAAATCACACACTTAACACTTTACAGATGGAGTAGGTCTAGACCACACTCTATAATTTACAAAGACCCAACAATTTCCCCCAAGAGCAAGCATGACACTGGCACTGGGTTAGGTCTCAACTTTCAACTGAGGGCATATTCACAACTATAGATTGTTTCAGTGGCAGCTTGTCAGTAGAGGGCGCTGGGGTGCCACCCCATCAAACTCCAGAAATATAAATGTAGACAAAAATGATATAAAAATGAAATAAAAAAAAAAAAATAAAGTAAAAATAGTTTACTCATACTGGCTGGTAGTAACAGCCTCAGCATTTAATAAAAACTGGTTTTAATCAGCTAAGTATTTTCTCTAAGTTTCCTGTGGTTTCATGGGCAGGGGACGCGGACAAATGTATGTCTATGTAAGTCCTTAAACTTTCGGCAAGCATGTGACCTGAAGCTGGTCTCTAATTGTTTCTTAAAGATTCCCATGCGGGCCCAGGTCGCTGTCCCTGGCGAATCAGAATTGGATACATGTTATTTTATCCAATCTGATTGGTTATCGACACCTGCCATTCAACTTTACGCTCTTGGCCGCAGCTGCGCAGGCGATACCGTCACTCTGCCAAAACCTTGCTAGCTGACAACATAGACAGTATATAAACTGGACCAACAGATCCCGTGTCTCTGGATGGAGACCAGTGAAGGATATTAGAAGTCACTTTTCTGGTGAACGCTGAGCGTTACTGAGCAGCCTCCAACTGAGAGAGACAACGTAAATGTGACGTGAGCAACCTGTCTGAAAGTTGGAAGTCTTCTGGTAGCTGTGCCGAGAGAAATCTCAATCATTCCCAATCTTACAGAGACAGAGAGCGTAGGTATATGTAAGGAGATAACATAGGCACAGGCTAATTACTGATCACTAAAATGCTAGTTAACAACTTAAACAGCTAATGTAAGTTTAAACTGTCTGCGAGCTTCTCCTGTTCTATACGGTAATTCCTCTACTATGCGACAGTAAGTCTCGTGGTTATGACACAATCGTTAGCCTATTTTTATAAAAGCGTCTGCTACGGAGCCATAACGTGAGATACAAGGTAATGGAGCCTTTTATACATTGTTGTGTTTCTTTAGAAATAAACAATGGACAAATAGAGTCTTTAAACGCTTCAGATGTAAAGTTATTTGCTGTCAAAGTGACGTCAAAATGAATGGCAGTCAATGGGATGCTAACGGGAGGTGAGTGCTTGTTAGCATGAAAATGGCGCCATAGGAGCTATGGATTGTTGACAGACTCTTACCCCCTTGGCTGACAATCACACAGTGACACAGATCACTTCCGTGGAGATAATGGCAGCAGTTAAACCAAATTCTCACAGGGCGTTCACTGGAAGAAAACAAGAGGATAAAGGATTTTGGACCGGACCAACCAGATTTACAAATCCAGCAGCAGGCTGACGCAAGTGAACGAGGACGAAGCTACACCCGCTCTTGTTATGAGAATCAGAGTTGGCTGGCTGGATGCGATGTTAGCAATGCCTTTTTTAGCTTTCTCTGTCTTTTATTTCAAAGTGTCGGCACTGAGGTTTTGTGGAAAACAACAGGGGTAAGAGTCAACCTAGAACATCTCTCTGAAAAATGCAAACGTCATGAAAGTAGTCGCAGCCATCTTGATAATAGCATGAAGCTAACGTTTTTTGGCAGAGTTAGCATTGCTGAACAACTAGATGAAGGTTACAGGATTGTCATTAGAAGGCGCAACGAAGAGGTGACAAAAAAAATCAACACATACTGTCCAGGATGATAGACTGTGTGGCATTTTGTGGAGCCGACAAAAACAACGCGCAGAAAAGATTTTTTGAGTTCATCCCTCTGCAGTCAGCTACAGCGGAGTCCATTGCTACTGCACTATAAATACTCTTTTTGAGCACAGAGAGGATCTCGTTCGCTGTTTTGAGAGCATACAAGACTCAGGTGACTTTACCCAATACTGTCAGAGAAGCAGGAGTGGAGGATCAGGATTTTAAGTTCTTTCTGGAACTTTATCACCACATCATGCCACATGTAGAATTCCTCTATGCCAAGCTCCAGAAGAAGAACATTGATTGGGTCCATATCAAAGGGAGCATCCAGCAGTTCCAACAAGAAATACAAAAGGTCAGGTAACTGTATTCCTGTAATATGATCATTATTTGCTTTCTCTTTCATTATTAACTCTCTTTCTCTTTTGCCAATATTATAATAAAGTCCTTTGCAGAAACTCTCTCCATTCCATTGGTGGGTGAAAGGATCGCAGCAGAGGTGAGTTTGTTATAGAAATCAGTCAAAATACCATTTTACATTATTGTTGTTCTGCAGAGATGTCCTGCCCACATATCATATTCTACGGACTCAAGAAAACATTTTTGTTTGGTATAAATCCTTACAAAAATCAACATTTTAATAACATACAACCGCATCCTGAAAAGAATAAATTGGCAACATAAAAATAAATGATCAAATGAAATATGAAGTCATAAACTACCCATTTAATTATCTCTATAGGTCTGTGACACCATCCTGGGACACACTAGGGAGCATTTCTCCTTCACAGACCACCCATGATGCTTCTCAACCTTGAAAAGAATCAAATCTTTTCTCAGAAACACCATAACCCAGGAAAGGCTGAATGCACTGGCCATGCTTTCCATGGAAAAGAGACTAATCAGAGAGTCATTGAGAAATCTGCTGGCCAGAAGGAAAGGAGAGCTAAATTTATGTTCAAGTAATTAACAAGATTTTTAGGTAGTGGGTGGAAGGATAGAGTTAAAAAAAAAACTCAGTGAGAGTCACTTTCTTCTTATGTTTGTAACTTGAATCTTGTGTCATATTGTCTTGCTCTTATTAAATACAACATACATACTTGTTTAAATAAAGTAGTGCTGGTTGATTTGTCCTGTTTCAAAGTACTGCTTTGTATTTATTTGCCCCCCCACCAAAAAAAGCACCAAAAATCACCAGCCGCCACTGGATTGTTTGCTCTGGTCCGAATCAGTTGTTGAGTTTGTAAACTTGGAGCGGTTTCCCCTTGGTTTGGTTTCAAAGGTGTGAAAATCCAATTGTACTAAAATTTGTCATTACAAATCACGCGAGAATGTTCACGCCTCTCATTGGTTGGATGAATCTGGGGCGGGAGCAAGGAAGTAAATACAGGAAGAAGGTCCTGTGTTCTGGATTAGTGCTTATTTCTTGCATCTCCACAGTCAAACCAGCTCATTTGATTTAAATAATCTGACATTGTTTCGCGAGCGACGTTACTACATCTGCTCTGTCTCCAACTTTAGCGGCGGCTGGTTTGACCACAGACATGCGAGTGTCGGACGGCGAGCTTGACTGCTGTCTATTTCTGTGAGAGAAACACCGCAAGCTGCCACAGTTTGCATGTTCTGCCGTATCTCAGATTGAGACATTCAGCTCAGACTCGCGGAGTTTATAGTTGGTGCGGTTCGAAGTCAGATCACGTTCTCACCACAAATTTGAGGCACATTTGTGATATCGGGCCATAGAAATAAAATGAACTTGACTTGAGTACAGGGTGAGCGTCACCTGGCGACAGTGCCTCTGAGCCAGGCAGCTCCCTCTGCTCTCCACGCCCCCCGTGATTGGATGAGAGCTGAGAGTTACTTTCATCCTGTGGCCCTTGCACGACCTTATCATCCATCTACACACACACACACACACACACACACACACACACACACACAGTGGCACTGGATGTCCAGGAGTAAGGCAGCAGACTTTATTTAATCTGTTTTCCTCAGCGTTAATTGGGTCAAAGCTTCCTTCTCTGCCTTCTTGATGTGCAAATGAATGTGGCATCGAGGGACGCCCGCCCATCACTCCACAGGCACATTTACAGGACACCTCAGGGTGCCGGGCCGCCGTCTGTGACCTGTATATGGCAGATGAAGGAGGGGCTGGGGGTGTGGGGGGTGCAAGGTTGTCAGTACCGACCTGGATCAGAGAGACTGGAGCTGAGGAAAAAAAATCCCTGAGTTAATTATTGCGGTGGAAGCCCGTAGGCCGTACATGTCACCCCCACTCCTAATGAAGTTTACCTTCACCATCGTGAAATACTGCAGTTTATGTGATACTCAATAATGTATGTGGCGGATCAGAGATGTGTACAAGAAAAGGTCACAAGGAGGAACCACGTGTACGCACTGCGAGCAACCTGGTTGATACATCTTTGTAGTAATCTGCTCCTTCAGTGATATAAATATAAATTGTGTCTTCTTGTGGAAATGGAAATACTTTTCATGTTTGTTTCATTCCTAAACTAAGATTCATACCGAGTGATTACAAGACGTGGGACATTAATTCTCTTTGCGGGTTTTCCTCTTCAACGCATTAAGAGCCAAATAACTGAATGGAAATCAATAAATTGACCTCAGCGATCAACACCAGCTTCATCAATGAGCCACTCTTTCTGTATAAATCCTTTGGAGACTTACGTTTCAGCAGCCTCTCTTATAAAAGTTCCCAATGTGCTTTGATTGGCCATAAGAGTGACATGACACTGTCATGAACGTGTCATAAACATTATAAACAAGTCATAAACGTGTGACATAACGCTTCTTTTAGTAAGTGTCATTTGGTTTTGTTATGACAAGTTATGGTTATGGTTATGGTTAGGGTTCATGTGTCATGACAGTGTCATGTGTTCATGACGGTGTCATGTGTTCATGACGGTGTCATGTGTTCATGACGGTGTCATGTCACTATTATGTAGATACCTTCAAGTAAAGTGTTACCAACATTTTTAATACCATTTAGAATGAAATGTAATACCAACTTCAATAGCCCTTCTGGCAAAACTATACAGGATATAATGGAATATCAGAAAGGATTTTAGGCTATAGAAATAATTGTTTACCAAGTACTTGAACGTAATACAACCTTTTCTTGTAGTACTCACTACATATAATACATGCTTTGTGACGAAACAATGACGGTGTTATTTAATCTTATTAAAGGACATACAAATTTATGACCTCTGTGAATGGAATTTAAGACTTTCTAAGGAAATGTAAGACTTTCAAGGCCTTACCCTGTAGCTGCTGAGCATGTAGTGTACAGTGGGATGAATAGAGCTTTCTCTCTGATAACAGCTACCTGCTGCTGCTGGGAGCAAGGGTAATGAGAGCAGAGTTACAGGCTGGAAGACCAAAACAAACCCTTTACGATGCTAAAACGACTGCTGAGTTCGGTGATGATTGGTAACTGCTTTAATCCAATGGTTCAGAATCAGTGCCATCATTCATTCTAGCTGCGACCATCATTCATTCAAACGTTGTTGACTCACAAGGGTGGGGCTAGAAGGGGGCACGGGGTGGCACTGGCTCCCGCTGAAAGATGATTGCCCCCTCCCAAAAAAAAAAAAAACATCGGGCTAGAGTGCTGTCAATCTGACAATTGTGATTTCCATTGGATCAGAGTACTGTCACCTGACTGCCTGTTCTGCCAATCTCCCCAGCCCTTCTCACATGACCAATTCATGTTTCGGACTGTTGTTGGCGGACTTTTTTATATTTAGCAGAATAACATTGTGTTGTTCTATCCTACCCAATATTCCCTATATTTCTAAGCAGATCTTTAATGCTGTTTTCTGATAAAATGCCCTGACTGCCTATTGGTCCCTACCTGTGCCACCTCACTTGAAAAATCCTAGAATCGCCCATATTGACTCAGTAAAGTAGTAAAGGGGATAATAACTAATAATTTCCCACGCGATTTATTGTAAATGCATTGTAATGTGAAGGCAGTGTTGACAGTCAATTTAGACACTTTTTGTCAGGAAGACATTTCGATACATTGCACAGACCAAACTGATTGTACTACAGTGGTTAACATTAAAAACACAAGTCATATACTGTATGTATTCTTTTGAATTTGGGAAGTAAGAGAGCACAGGTATCAGATCTGATCAGAGTGGTGCATCCGCTCTGACTTTTGTCGGTGATAATTCTCCGTGGCTTCCCCTTCACCTGACACATTTCACACAGTCATTGGCCCCGGTGCAGCTTCAACACATCGGTGTGGAATCAATAAGTGCAGAAATCTGGTGAGTGTCTGCCAACATTCTTGGTGACTGTCTACACACCTGCTCAGTTTTGCCCCGGTATAGTAAAGAATACGAAGAACCTCCGGTAAATTTTATCATTATGCGCTAAAATTTTACCCTGATGTGTTCAATACTGTGCAACTGCACAGGACTATGTTTCATTACACTTACCTGACCAACTGTCTGTTTCTTTTTAGATTACAATACATCTTTAGATTACAATAACTCAATCAGTATGTGCATTTATTATCTTCCACGAAATTTGAGGATAAATAATAATTTGGTTAGAGTTTGAATTGATGCTTAGGGCCCTATTTTAACGATCTAAGCGCCTGGCACAGGCCCGTTTAGGGCATGTACAAATCCACTTTTGCTAGTTTGACGGCGGAAAAAAGGGCCCATGCGCCGGGCAAATGGTTCTAAAGGGTTGTACTTAGTGTCTTCATTAATCAGAGGTGTGTTTTGGGCGTAACATGCAATAAACCAATCAGAGATCATCTCCCATTCCCTTTAAAAGCCAGGCACGTTTGGACCTTGGCACATTACTATTATGATGGCGGATTTGCACCGTTTTATTTTTATGTTTAATCTTCTGCATGTGTGTGTGCTGCTGTGTGTCCCTGTGTGTGTAACAAGCATAGTGTGTGCGCGCTGTGCACGAGCCTAGGAGCATTTTACTAATGCTCTGTTAAAATAACAATGAAATGCTGCGTTATTGACTTTAGACCAGGTTTTTGTTGGTCAACGGCGCAATCACTTTCCGCTGCCTCAAGATAGCAATACTCCCAGAATGCACCTGAACACACCTAAGACCAGCATGCCTATGGGCGCACAGATGGGCGGCGGTGCATTTGCTATTTAAACGACGTCGGCGCTGGACGGGAAATTGACAACTGCGTCGGCCTTAAGGCTGTTTTATGGTCCTGCGGAGGGAAATCTGGAGCAGGAGAAGTTAACCCTCTCCTTGATCTCATGTTGTTTATGGAGAAGGAGAACCAGGAAATGAGTCGGGGGGGAACGCAACGCTCCCAAGCTACGGCCGAGCGATGTGCGTCGCTGCGATGTGTAGTTACATTTTTTCGAGAGGTGCACATCAGGCTACGGTGTAGGGTCCGGCGTAGATTTTACGCAGAACTACAAATCAGCCTTTTATTTACCCAGGTGAAAGATACAGCTATGTAAGTTACAATCTCGAAGATCTCCGTTCTCCTTGGCAGCACCTATGGTGATAAGCGCTAACTGCAGGTGTGATTTGGGATCCCACTTCCCAGAGATCCAAACAGTGTTGCCCAGTGGCGTAACGAGCCAACACCGGGCCCCTATGCAGGATTATCAAGGCGGGCCCCCCTACTACAGCACGTGATGACGGCACAATGTCCACGAGTAGGCTACCATGAATAGGACAGGAGAGGATCATAGAGACACAGCATATAAGAGATGAGATGACTGACAACATCAGGAGTAGCCTACGCGCACCACAACAACAACAACAAAAGAACACTGGTGAATGTGCACCATAACACATGAAAAGACACACAAGGGCAGTCCCTCCAGGATTTCGTGGCCTTTTTTTGAGATCGTTGCGGCCCAAAATGCCTGTAAAAAATTGCGATAAAAGTTGCAATGTCTTTTGTATGTTTGTTGCAATGAAGTTGCAGAAGACAGTGACAATTTTTTTGTATAGTTCTTTAAAAATAGAAAGGAAACTTTTTATTTTATTATTACTATTAATGAATTACTCTGGGCTGAGATTTTCTAGGAACCTTACCAAAACGGCTCAGGATGCTGCAAATGTTGGTATAATATGAAAATGGCTGGTGGATTTAAGACAAAAAAATTATATACATACATGTCACTGTCAGTGGCTTGTTGATCTTTACATTGTTAGTTAATTTCCTAACCTGGCATGGCACACACATTCATAGTTTGATAAAGTACTTATTGGACTTTAACTTATCATTGCACTTACAATAACGAGCATAGCTGTCCTCAATTTAGGCCATCGTGTCGTCTCATCTGCGATTTTTCCTGCATCCACCGTGTGTGTTTGTGTGCTGCAGAGAGCCGACAGTATTCAAACAGCAGCCGCTTCAGTGACTTTATAGTGATACATCGTTACAGCGTACATTGATGTTACAATGTATACAGGTTGGCAGGACGGTCTGAAATGTTTTGACGGCAGACATTTATTTAAATGGAAATATTTGAGATTATTACTTTAAATACTCCAGAAACAAGTTAGTAAATTCCTGCAGATTCAAATGTGGGTTCCGGTGGGTTTTGCTCAGTAGACCTCATGCCTCATACTACAACACAAAAGAGGATTTATATCCATACATACCTTACTAAAATACAATCAACAATACATTTTAGGTAAGTTTACATGATGTCAGTTAATGCTTTAGGTCTAGATTACAGATTGACCCTTTAAGATACTCCTTATCAGATTTTAGTGTGCAGTCTACACGGTGCTTAGCATGTGAATGTACTGTATAGCAATCAAGGCCTTTAAATTGAATCCAGTTCTTCAATAAGAACTTCACAGCTTGACTCTGAGAATCATTTAGTGGCTCGATATCATTGGACATAATTGCAATGACCATAATCCTCCAGCAAAACAATTTATCATCAAACATAAAGCAAAGAGGGGCCCGAGTTCCCCAGGCTGGGCCATCAGGAGAGCTAGTGGCTCCCTTTCTTGTTATATAATTGGGTATCGATGGCCAACGATCCCCTCCATTACGCCTCTTTCCACTTGGGCGCGCCGCTGGAACACCCAGACTACCCAATCACCCCCCTACCGGGAGGGTGGAGTCCCAACACCCCAGGGAGACCCAGCATGAAATGGCCCCTTCCCATCCTCAGTTAGTTGGGGAAACTTACCGGGGGAACGTGAAGGAGAGAAAACTGGAAAAAGAGAGAGAAAGAGTTTGAGTAGTGCCAACAATTTAGAAGATGATTCAGATTTATAATAACTTTTTTTTAAGCCATCATTGCATCAGTTTGCACAAAAGTCATTACTAGAAGCTGGCAACACAGCGACATAAGTAAAAAGAAACATGATGATCAGAAGGATTGTAAACAGTTGATCGGAATTATCTTACAGCTATTTTTGACCAAAATGTCCCAGGAACATGGGAAGAAGAGGAACTAAACAAGGAACTAAAAGTGCCTTTTACTCATTCCTGTTTCCGTTTCCACAGCGTCTGAAGACCCATGATGATGTGATAAACAAACAAATGATGGAATAAAAAACAACATTTGAGAAGCAATTTTCACATTCGAGGACACAGAGTAATTGTGCTGTTCTTTGTATTTCTGTGTGTGAGTCTGCTGTTTGAGTTGATAAGTGAATGAAAAGGAGACATGCAGCGGTAGAGGAGGTGACTGAAAATCTGTTTCTGATTATTTAGTGGTTATTTATTTGGTGCATAACCCTGATGAAACATTCAGCCTAGTTGTATTTATTCCGTTTAATGGCTCTCATCACTGCTCCCTCAATACACTCAGCTCCTTCTCTCATATACATATACCCAAATACACGATACATCACGAGAGATGACGGAAATTTACAATGTCTCCTTTTATTTATTTAGTTTGTATGAGTTTGAGTTTAGTTTAAGTTTTCAGTTTAGTTATAAGTTTGATTGAGTTTCAGTTTACTAAAAATATTGTTCACTGCTTACTTTCTTTTGTTTACTACAGTATAATAACCCTTCTACAACAAAGCCTAACTTTGTTTTGGACTTGAATAAATAACAAGAAATGTCCACCCATTATCTTAATATTGTGGAGCCAGTTCTTCCTTAATTTGGGAAATTTTCATAGCGCCGTTGTTTGTGTGTATGTCTAATCAGGAACAGTCAGCCCTTTAAGCTCTACTGGAGAGTACCCTCCTGGCATATAAGGACTATTTTTCAAATAACTATTTTACAGAAATTCACTCCCTGGTTATTCCATTCCAAACACAGGTTAAGTTCCTGAGTTTCTAAAAAAGGTTCTTGTTCTTCCTGAAAGTTTTGACAAAACCACTTGGTTTGGAGGTAAAACTAAAAGTGAGCGCACTTGAAATGTGGATAAGGAAAACTGTGCACAACCACAGTAACTACAGTAGGTCAAAGTTCAAGCAGGAAGTTGATCTTTAAGTTGACAGTTCGTCTTCCTATCCAAATAATAATATCTAACTGGAGGCGTGTTTATACCATGTCAGATCGTCAGACTGATGCTATTTTGCCCCTTTTGACTTCTTTTTAGCAATGTTGCCATGCTCCTAGATTTCAGTTTTTAACTTGGAGATTATAATGTTGCTATTATTGATAGAAAGGATGGGAAAAACTAACAAAATAAGTTGTAAAAAAAACAAAAAAAAAAACATGGAATTATTCTTAAAAGCAACTTGCAGGATATTCTTAGCTGAGCTGTTATGAGAGGGGAACACCTCCGGCCAGCTCTTAGTTCCTGGTTCATCAAACACCCCGGGTAACAGAGGCTGCTGGCCACCAAGTCATCACGGTTGGCCTGAGCTGCCCCCTCTCTCTCTCCCTCCCACGCTTCCCATGTTCCCCCGCAGCCCAATAATGATCAATGACCTGGAGCCGCTGACTTCACCTCCCGCCCCTTCACCCCTCCTCCTCCTCCTCCTCTTATTCCTCTGCCTCCTTCAGCGTTTGGCGGCCACTGAGTCTAGGAGGAAGGGAGGGAGGGGGATGCGGTGGTTGGTTGGATGGAGGACAGGTGGAGTCCAGCCCGGGGTCGGCTACAAGGCCAGGCGTCACATTAATCAACCTGACGTGTTCACCCACGCCTGCCTGCCTAAGCCTGGGCACTCCAGCCAGCGCCAGGCCTTCGAGCTCTGCCCACCGCCAGCATCCACCCACCACCTCGCCCCCCACCATCCCTAACCGCCACTCCCTCCGCGCCAAGGCTCAGTTCAAGGGGTGAGTTTGGAATGGGTCAGCGGATGGGCTTCCAGGCTTCCAGGGCCCTTAGTCGGCGAGTCCACAGGTGCCTTCTGGTATGTTGGGTACAGTGCCAGGGACAAGCCTGGTGGGGGTTGTGGAATGAGGGGGAGATTCTGGCAGCTTGAGTACAAGCGCTTACATCACTGAAGACAGGATGGTTGTCGATAGAAGGAGATATTTCAATGACAGCGCTTGTTTCAATCTTGAATCTCCAAGTGCAATCTAAGTAGTGCTTGACATTGTAGTAGCAGCCAGCCTATGATTTAGACTACAACTCCCAAACTAAACATGAAAATATGTCAGTTGAAACAATGCGTCTTTTCTGATCTCGTGGCCCTGTTGGCATATCAACATAATTTGACAGTGGCTTCCGAAACTGTCAGAAAATGACAAAAAGAGTCGTATGACCATTTTCTGAATTCCCATCTATTTGGTTAATGTTTGGTTAAGGTTAAGGCAAACAAACTAATTGGATATGGTTGAGAAAGAGCATGGTTTGGGTTGCGGGGTCCTGGTGGCCTAGGGGTTAAGGTGCTGACCAAGAACTATAATGTATCCTAGTTTGCTAACGACCAGGGACCTCTGTTGCATATTATTATTACAAATATTTGCTCTCTACTGTCAGATATCTAATAAAGGCATCAATATTTCAGGGGGGAGGGGGGTGCTCCAGTGTGGATGCTGTTGGTTGGAGATGTTGCTGTGCCAATGTGGTCTGTCAGTGAGGAAGTTGTAAATCCAGTGGATGAGAGTAGTGTGATCTTGAATTAGTGTTTGGTATGTCCACTCTATTCTGGAGAGACCTTACTGGACATCTGACAGGGTGATGGAGGGAAGAGGGGGTCAGATAGATTGATGAGTACCAATGCTTATCTCTCTCTTTTCCTGGCTCAGATGTCGGATGGAAGGAGTTGGTTTAGTGTTGCACAGTGCAGAATACCGAAGCCGCTCTTCTTGGCTGTAGGTGAGTACAGTGTTGCACTTTTGCCCGAAGTGCAAAATTGTCCATAATAACCCATTGTGCCACAAATATGACCTTTAAGCCTTGTTTAGTTCATCCCAACTTGGTGGCAGTGGTAGGCAATTGTAGACAAACAACAGCAGGGACAACAAGACAAGAACACAACTAGACAGGAGGATTCACATTACTGTAGCAAGCTTCTGGCCAACAATGGTGCTACAGAGGTCAAGCGTTCTACATAACAGAAAGAATGCTAGTACCTGTATTTAAAGTGAATAATGTGTTCACACAATCAATCCGCATATCATACCCTTCACATTAAAGCTTCCAGGAAAACTTACAGAACAAGTTGCTTTGCGTTTGGAAGCCAAGTGCTTTCCTCCCAAATAATGACACATTAAAGTCAGCATTCTCAAGGGCCTTTTATCTGCTCCTCAAGTTATCTTCCTGAAGTTCTTGTTAATGCCTTTTCCCACTTTTGCTCTCAAATTCATTATGTGTCCTACTAATCTCCGGAGTGGATAAAAACCCCTTAAATCCTTCAAAACCGTTTCTTGCCAAGTGTCTGAAAAAAATATTATTGCCCCTATTAAATTAATGCTTACTGCCAATAAACTATTGATATCTTCACTCCTTCAAAGTTGGTCTGGCACCTGGGATTGCAGGGAGGGAAATTGAAAAAGATTTTGAGGAAAGGAAGAGAGAAACAGTTGAGGGCAAATTAAATTGCCATCTTGAACTCGTCTGTTAAGGATTAGTGGTTAATTGTAATTTGTGTGCCGTGTCCCCGGCCATCGCCGCAGTGTGCCGTAAATTGTCTGCCAGCCGATGATAGAATACTCACTGCTCCTGCTCTCATAATTGGCAGAAGAAGAACGAGAATCACAGAGACTCAGATTACCAGCCACAGAAGAAGCCGAGGGTGGTGGGATCGGAGTTTTGTTTTGTGCAACAGGTTTGACACTGCAGAACATAACCTGCTTCAAAGAGTCTTTGTTTGTCGCCAACTGTTGGCCACGTCCTCCATCTTGGCCTTTAGAAGGCAGTGAGACAGGAAAGTGTATCAATTAACAGTCGACAAGTAGGAGTCATGTTTATACATGCAGGGATAAAATAGATAAAATACAGTATGATGTATGTGTGTGTGTGTGTGTGTGTTTGTGTGTGTTTGTACGCGCAGATTAAAGAAAACTTCATATTAAAACTAATAACTTGCTCACTGGTCACATCATGACAAGTGAGCAATCTCCGTCCACTGAAGAATTCCGTAAGAACCGGGTAAAAGGTCTGGAAAAAGCTCTTTAGGGGACTGTTTTTGGGAACGTAAGGTTTTCAAGGTAAAGAATGAACTTTAATGCTCGAAATTAAACTTAATTGAAATTGAAACTGCCCCTTGAAACGAGCATTGCAAGATATAAAAAAAAACTTACGTTTCAAAGCCTGCTTCAATGGGACACCTGAGCAATAGGTGTCATCATGTGATCAATGCACAGAACTTAGGTCACATAATGGCTCTTTAGTAAGTTCCATTTGATGAAGGAAGCAGTGGGATATGGTCAAAAGATCAGAAAATTGCTAAGTGAACCTTAAGTTAAAAAATGAGATATATATATATATATATATATATATATATATATAATTATAACAAAAACATAATTATATACATATATATATATATATATATATATATATATATATATATATATATATATATAATTATGTTTTTGCACATTGTTATGCTTTTTAAAAGAGATTTTAGAGTAGATAGATGAAAGGAAATGAGTAAAGACAAGGGAAGTGATATTTTATTTATTTAAAATGGCATTGCACATTGATATGATATGACCCGGGGGTGTTGCTCTTCATGGTCACTGTCTTACAGTAAACCCTAAGACACAGAGGCACCCCCCCCGTTAGTAATAGTTCACCAAATAGTTCAGTAAAATAAAGTTTGTTTTGACGGGGGTGCTTGAGGAAAGTTAATGGAGTTAATAAAACAGTTTTCTTTCCCTTAATGTCTCCCTTTTAGATGATGATATATTTTGTGTGCAAAAGGTGACATTTTATTCTGAGGGTGGCAGTGGAGGGAGTGTCCAAAATAGATAGGGTTCATCCTCTGGGGGCCATAAATAATCACACCAATTCAAGTCAAAATCTGTTTAGTAGTTTGTGGAAGTCTTGCCCTGAAGCAAAGTGTCACATCTGTATTACTTAGACAATATTAAGAATTGTGTCAGTGAGTGCACTCTGTGTTCAGGTTTTCATGGACATGTTGGCATGCATATTTAATTATGTGCGTGTGTGTGATAGCCAGATTAGTAATTGGGCGTTCAATTCCACACCGCTGACCCTACTGTGGCCTCTGGCTGCCATTGGCACCACAGAGAGGAGCTTTTAGAGGAAATCTAATCTGCTTTACATCGGATCCGTCCATTTCAGAGTACTGCAAGATGCATGTCCGATTACCCCCCTGCACTCACACTCTTAAGCTGCCACATGCTCCACTATGTTCACCAGCTGGTCGCCAACTTTGTCAGCTGTTTGGTCCTGGACATGCGCATAGTTTGACTTTTTGGAGATCATTGAGAATGATGGGACTGACCCAAAACAGTGAAGTTGTCAAACCAAAACAATAAGCTTGAAGACACTAAAAAACTCCGCAGAGCTGACGTTAATGGGCGACGGCTAATCATTATTCAAGTTACAGTCATTGTATCCATTGTTCAGATGAAAATGTTGATATTTGAAGCCCAGGCTTGCCACTGACTTTGTTAGTTACAGTGTATTGAAGCCATAATCTCCAGATTTGGTCAACAGGGAGAAGGTGAAGAAAGTTAAAACCATGGTTAACTTGGTTTTAGACACCTGTCAATCAAATAAACACTCCCCAAAATGAACCTCTTTAAAGTTGATGGTAATTTCTTCTTACTGGAACAATGCTTCAAGGTATATGCACATCCCAACATGATATTAGATGATTAGGCAATAACAATGTCAAGAGAGACGACGTTTCCACATGACGTCTTCATCAGCTAATATATAAATTTCACCTGATTCAGACTAGATGTGATTTCCAGGTCAGTCCAATCAATGATGTAAATATGTACACATCCTTTTTGGAACAATAAATCATTAATCAGTATCTGCATACATGTAAAATCACATCACAGTCCATTAATTGATAATGTTGCATTCTCTCTTATCTGCCATGCTATCAGAGACACCCATTCTAAACTAGAAGACTCATTAAAAAACAAATAAATGGAGTCGGTGTAACCAGTGGCTAAATACTGTGATAACATCAATAGTATATATTCCCTCTGTTCTCCTCAATATATTTCTTTGTTATAACAAGCTCAAAGAAATTAAGTGAGCGACACCCCCCCCCCCCCCCCTCCCTTTACCTTTCCTCATTAATTTTATGGTGTGTCTAATGGAAAGGGAAACAGGACTCATCCTGTATCTTCTCTTCATATATCTTCTGAGATAACAGCGCTAAAGTGAAATGATATTGCAAAGACCTTTGCCAAACACCAATTTCATTATCTTACCATCTTGAATAAAACAAACAGCACATATCTCCAGTCAAACAGAGGCTCAGAGCTCAGCTTGTGGGACGTGTGAAGCTGCAAGCGACAGAGCGAACTCCAGGTGACTTTGGCCAGCAGTTAGGTCCCAAACTGGAGGAAAAATGGGCAGCAGAGAGGGAGATGATATGGGTACAGACCAGAATCAATACCCAGTAGGGGAAGTGGGAGACAGTGGGTGTGGAGTTGAAACAGAGGGTATCATAATTCACAGTCTCGCTTTGTCAGACCTTCCTCCACAGCTCTGCGGAGGAGGGTCTGGCTAGTCCACACAACATTCCGGGATGGGAGAGAAACGTGCTCTGGTTTATTGGCATTTCTTTAAACCAATCACAATCGTCATGGGCGGTGCTAAGCACCGGGCAGAGCAACGGTGCTGCGGAAAAAGAGCCTAAGAGAAGGAAATGGTTTTGGTAAAACGTTTGTACGATCAAAGGTTGTTTTAGTCATGCAACAGAAAACTCAGATTTGACAGATAGTCTAGCTAGCTAACAAAGAAAGCGGAAGGTACCGGACATCCGGCCAGAAAGAGTGAATTTTTCGGCGGCAAGTCGCGGATATAGACTACATAAAAAACATCATATTTCTTTTTCGGAATTAAGCAAGTTTTTAGCAATTTCTTAGACATTGACCTGATCCTGTTGTTTGTCCATTAAAGGCAAACTTTTAGATACGTTGGTAGGTCCCAGTTCCACAAGTCGTATTTCAAAATCTCAGATTCAGGAGAGGCAGTGTGGGTTTGTCTGTGTCGCCCATCCAGTCAGTCTCTATGAGTTTTGTAGACTTAGAAAAGGCATATGACTGTGTCCCCTAGGGTATCTTGTGATGGGTAATGTGGGAGTATGGAAGTGGGGGCCACTACTAGCTACTAGAGTCCAAAATGGAAGAAGCTATCATATTAGCTGTGTCGCAAAACCCAATTTTACCTGCTCTGCCAGAGTGTAACCTGCTGCAAAAGTTAGACATAAGTTGATGGCACCTTGATCACCTTGAATTAACTGTGTTAGCTTTTTGCCCATTTGGCTATTATTAGTGCAAGGGGTCATAGCTTCCAACACTACCAACTGCAACTTACCTCACTGTGACCAACTGCCTCAGTGAAATGAAATCATGGATGCAAACCAAGTTCCTCAAACTTAACTGTGACAAATCACACAGATTATCATCGGTCCTAAATCTCTCATCAAAACTACTCACAACTTCTGCCTCACCATCGATGACTCCACTCTGTCCTGCTCACTATGCATTCGAAACCGCTATTTTCCGACAGCAACTTCTCCTTTGAACACCACGTCAATCAAATCACTGAAGCTGCCGTTTTCAAAAGAAGGTAGGTGGTCTCCGCGCATCACTCACCTTCTCTGCTGATAAAACCTTGATCCATGCCTTCATCACATCCAGAATTGACTACTGCAATAGCATTCTTTACAGTACATCATCCAAAGTCCTAAATAAACTCCAGTCCATCCACAACTCTGCTGCTGCCATCTTTTCAGCTCTCTTTCTACCTCTTCCCCCTGCCCTCCTTCTCCTCCCCATCCTCTGTCTCATTTCCAAACCATTACACTGTTCTGCTCAGCTGAAGCGCGTCCATATATTCTTAAAGGGCTGGTTAAACTTAATCATTAGGCTAACAAGCTCCTTGCCCTCCAAATGATCATCTGCAGAATTAGAGGGATTTGTTCTGGAAGGTGAGCCAGTGACTGGGATGAGAGGCACAGAAGACACTGAGAGAGGAGACAACAACGGTTTCACTGTTTTCCTTCCGAACCCAAATTAACAGAGGAGCAACTTTGCAACATTTAATCACTCCGAGGTCGCCAACAAAGATAAACTACTCTACAAACACTTACACCTGCAAGTAGAGGCGGAAGATTGCAAACTTTGTCTCTTCTCATTACATTACTTTGTTGAATACTTATAAAGGTATTGTGAGGACTGGTGTTTCTGAGTAACAAACAGCTTTCTCATATTACAGACGTTTCTCATCTTATCATATTACTCAGTTATCAAGCCATCTAATGCTGACCTTACACCTAACGACTTTTCAAGAGATTCCACTGTCGCAGACTAATTTCCAATATGGGAATGAAATCCTGAGTCTTGCTAGAGTCATGGGGGCTCCCGTTGTCTCCATCGTTTGGTGTAAAATGGTCATAAAACTCAGTCCCAGTCAGTCTTTTTCCCGTCTTGACATTCAGACAAAATCAAACGTGTTTGATATTATCGTAAGTTTGAAGTCTCATGTGAACATTGTCAACAACCAATGGGTGCTCTCCCTCCAGCACCAAACAGGAAGCAGCAAATGGCTAGAGCCGGTGTTGTTTCAAACAGCAGAAAAATTAGTGACTGACTGGTGAACACAGTGGAGCATTTAGCAGATAAAGAGACAGATTTTTCCCTCAGGAGTTGGTGGAGGGAAAAATGATTATTGGACATTCATCAGGTGGACACACACGACTCCAAATGAATGCTAATGTTGCTTGTGTTCACCATATATACTTTATAAGGTGATGATTACTCAGCTGTAGTTCCTCTGCCCCAGAGTGGCCAAAAAAATAATTAACACACCTTTAAGATTAGGCTTAGAGGCTAGTAGCAATGAGCAATTAAAGTTTAGAGACAAAAAAAGGAATCATAAGCATTGTATCTTATTTATATGTACCAGTGCCTGTTTGGAGCGCGTGCCTGTTTCGAACAGGCCGAATTCTTGGTTCCCAGTTTTTGTTTTTCACAACTTTATCTAACTATTAACATGTGTTACCTTTCCTATTTCGGGCTCCCAGACCATGGTCAGGAAGCACAGGGGAGACGTTCCCACCAGGGCCGAGGCTCTTTCCGGCAGTATTAACAACAGATGAAGCCACCGGGTCTTGAGAAGCTCCATTCGTTATATCATTTTTTTGTGCATTGTTAACTCACGTTACATTGTCTTCGCTCTTGCTTTTCCTCACACGCAGTCTTACCGGGGATTTCCACCAGATGCGGAACGGCTCCGAAATGGCGGCGGAGTCATTAGGTTTCCATTAAAGTCAATGTGTGCATTTCCACCGGTTACATAACGGCTGCATTCCAACTCCGGCACAGCTCTGGCGGTCCGCAACCCTCCGCAGCAGATACGCAGAGCTTCTATTTTTGCCGGACGCCGGAGAGCTCCGCAGCAATTCAGCACATGGCAGATAGTGTGGGACAGGAAGTCGAGCACAGAAACAAAATAAATATCCGGTTAATTTTCAAAATAAAATACACACTCACGGCGGATCATATTTCCCTGCACTACACCTTGAAAACACAGCACAGAGCTGTTTCCCCTCTACCCTCTGGATGGAAACTAACTGGTGGTGGTTTTGTGGTTCTATTCTACGTGAATTCGCGAGAACTTGTGGGTCCTCGTGACTACAGCTGTCAGTCACGGCCGCAGCCGTACCGCAACAAATCCGGACCCGGTGGGTATTGATGGACAGCGGAGCACGCAGCAGACACGCAGTGGGGCCGGTCCGCAGCCGTTACGCATGATGGGGAAATGAGGAGTTACTTACTCTCATGCGATGTCGCTCTCCTTGCCTGACCACACACTCACTAAGGTCACTCACTCAACGCACCTGCCATTCTCGCTCTACACCACTCTCGTAACACACGGTTCAATCAAGCGCGGCTCGGCTGCGGCCCCTTTTTTTTTCATCCTGCCATCACACATCCAGGTAGCGATGTGGCCTGGGCGGGTGAAGCAGGGAGCCCGGCTCAGCCTCCGCTACGGCGCGCAGAATGGCCGGAGAAATGTGCACAGCCACCGGCAACAAAACAATGTGCCGGAGAGCCTCAGAGCCTGGCCGTTCATCTAACGTGTTTGTGTACGATTAATTTCATCATTTGTATGTAGGGTAGACAGCAATCAGTTTTTGGCAGATGATGACTTTTTGGCACGACTTAGGTAGGGGCTGAACCGCAATCAATGAGCCTTCTAGGGATGATGTGCATTCAGGAGACGCACACACACACACACTCGCACAGAGATTCCTCGATTTATAGTTAGATCATCCTGTCCTTACCCCAATTTAAAAGTAGTCATTAGAAGATGTTAGCTGGTTAATGTACTTTTCTAAAGTCATTAGTAGTGGCCATTCCAGACTGTAGTCAATCATCTGGAAATTTAAAATAAAATTTGAATCTTCATTGTTATAGCAATAAATATTCTTGCCAGAGGTGGCAGTGCTGAGCACAGTGGTGCACAGCATCAATTCAATCTGTGGGCAAGGAAGAAATAAAGCACCTTGCTGGGTGTTATATGGGCCCTGTACAGTCTAATATACTTCTCCCACCCTTACACACACAACATGGATTTGAAACATCCAAGTTGTAGTTGCAAGTTCCACTGCGGTCCGGCAGCATGGCTGTACTTCATCAAAACTACTATTCACCATAATCTTGACCCAGACTGGGTATAAAACATCTGTATGTGAGGCTAGCTCACACACACACACACACACACACACACACACACACACACACAAACACACAAAGAGGTTAGTGGACAATAAAAGTAGCTAATGGAGAACACCGAGCCATCAGTGTTGAAAGTGGAAAGTGTGCCAGAGTTTCCATTCCACTTTGTAGTGCAGGCTCTCAGGAAGTGTCCCCACTATCACACAGTTAATTGTCTTTATTGTCTGCAGTGCTCTAACCAATATATTATGCTAATGTCAGCGGCTACGCCTGCTATGTACTATTTATTCGCTCCCTGATAGCACTCAGCGCATACATGTTTTCTTTTAGACCATCTGGCTCGGCATGTATGACCCGCACGGAAATGCATGTATGTGCTAATTAATTAGCATAGCTCAGGAAGCAATTATACTGTGATGTGGTCCCTCCCGACCCCCCACCCAAAGCATAAAACACACACACACACACACACACACACACGTGCACTCTGTTTTTCTCTCTCTTACTAGTCTTTCCATGGCACTTGCTTCCAGATCGCGGTCAGGAAGCACAGGACAGACTTTGTTTTTGCCTCCAGGGCCAAAGTTGGTGCTCAGTGGTTAGCAAGCAAGACCCGGGGAACTTTTGGGTCTTAACGAGCTGCAGCATTTATTCATGGACAAACTGAAACCTACACTGGACATTTACTACCCCTTGACAACTTTACTGCTAATGTATTCTCTGCTCCGATTGCCAACAGCTGTTTGCTCTGAGCACATCCACCATCACTCTCTCTCTCTCTCTCTCTCTCTCTCTCTCACTCTTGCTCGAAAACACACTTGCTACTCACACACTACACCCACAGTACTCACACACTATACTCACACACTACACACACACTACGCACACAGAGGTCGCAACAAATGCTCTCAAAATTTGAATGAAACTAAAACTACACAGCAACAAAGTTTCAAAAAGATTGCAACAAAGTTAGGCACAAGCAGAGGTGTCAAAAGTATTCACATACATTACTCAAGTAGAAGTATAGATACTAGGGTTTGAAAAGACTTTTGTAGAAGTTGAAGTATCAACTCAAGCTTTTTACTTAAGTAAAAGTGTAAAAGTACTGGTTTCAAAACTACTTAAAGTATAAAAGTAAAAGTAATGTAAGGCAGAGATCTTCAACAGGGGGTCCTCAGAGTCATTGCAGGGGGGCCTCCAAATTATTGTACATTTTTGAGTCTTTTAAAAAATAAAAATAAAATGCCTTAACATAATTCCAACATATTATTAGTGAATAAAAATTCCCACTGATGATAGGCTTACTGGCCTATAGGTAAGGTAGTCACTAAGATATCAGCCCACAGATACAGTTAATCCTAGATTTACTGTGCCACAACACTGCACATATGTAACATTAAAATATGATTTATAAAATTAATATTTTAATAGCTTATGAAAAAAAGGTATGTAAGAAGGCTTTAGGTTGCCCGAACAGTTATTGTAGGCCCAGTTTAATATGCAACTTAATTTCATACAATATGTAGGGGGTCCCTGCTACATCTCACTTTAAGTTAAGGGGTCCTTGGCTTAAAAAACGTTCAAGACCCCTGATGTAAGGGGGGGAAATGCCATTAAGGACAACAGCTTAACTCTAAAACGCGGGTCACAAAATCATATGACTATAATAACGTTATATTAAAATCATACCTGCAAACTCAGAAGGGCTGAAAAAGGTGACACGTAGGCTACATCTCTTCTGTGTTTTTCAGACAACTGCAGCTACAGTCTGGTGTCAGACTCCTCTCCAGTGAATATAGCTAGACACACTTTTACACCGTTTAGCTCTCAGCATTTTATCATGTTTACTCCAGCTGCTAGGCTAACGCTAGGCTAACCTGCTTCCAACTGTAGTGTTGACTAGCGTCCCGTGCGACGATGTTCAGTTCCCTCTAACGTCCGTTTTCGGTCGCACAGGCATTTAAGTGGCACCTAAATAAGGCACCGAAATCCGTGTTGCTATTCGGTCCGTTAGATAACGGTCGTTAAGGCACCGGTGCCGTATTAGCACCGGGTCTGTACAGGTGTTATGGATCGCGTACAAACCAATAGGGTGTCGGAATAGCTATGTTTATACTTCTCATCCAACCACAATCAAATTCACTCTCTCCGAATGGAGCGATCTGGAGAGGGTTTTTGTGTGTTATTTTGAACGATGACTGACGAGCTGGAATGAAAACAAGCCGAACTGAAATATGAATAACGAGGCTATTTTTAAAATGTAAGGAGTAGAAAGTACAGATAATTGCGTGAAAATGTAAGGAGTAGAAGTAAAAAGTATGCTGTAAAATAATTACTCCAGTAAAGTATAGATACCCAAAATTTCTACTTAAGTAAGGTAACGAAGTATTTGTACTTTGTTACTTGACACCTCTGGGCACAAGTAGTCACTTTTGAAGAGAGACGCGACTTATTCAATTATTATTGTAGCTGATTCCCATGCGTGCTGCTCAGAGTGATCCCAGTCCACGGCTCTTCTGCCAACAGCACTGGTTCCCTCTCCCTCTACGCCTGCGCCGTGCGCAGTCTGCTGACACAAACACTAAGCTTTATGCAAATGATGTGTGATGACGTCACCAATATGCAAAAAGTTGTATGATGCTTGGGACTTTTAGCAACATTTGGAGCCAGTGCTAGCTACTTTCATTGAAATGAGTTGGCAACACTGGTGCTGAAATGGATCATTGATGCTCTGACTAAAGGATAAGCCTAGAGACATTCTATAGCATCTTATTGTCAAGGAATCCTATGAAAAGACTAAAGCAACAATGAATGTATTGACTAACAAGTAATGTATCAAAGCCTGATATGATTCTTCCTCTGTGCCATAGAGTACATACTCACTACAGCACCAAATGTGGATTAATCCACCACTGAAAATAGTCCCCGACAAATGCACTATTTCCTCCTGTTGAGTAACATTTGTTAAAACTACAGTGACCAGCTGTTTAAGGAAATTACCAAATGTTTAAAAAAAAAAAAAATGAATCAGCATATTTGTGAGATGTTTTTAAAGAAGATTTACATCTTCATTAGGAACCAATGGGCTTGCAGCTGAGAACCAGAGGGAGAGTCAGAAAGTACTGAGGGCTAGACTAAAAAAAAAAAAGCGGGGGGTGGCAATAGCTCAGTCAGTAGGGAGTTGGGTTGGGAACCAGAGGGTTGCTGGTTCAAGTGCCCCGTACGGACTCTGAAATACGGAAGTGGACTGGTAGCTGGAGAGGTGCCAGTTCACCTCCCGGGCACTGCCAAGGTGCTCTTGAGCAAGGCACCCAACCCCCCCAAACCGCTCACGGCACCTGTTCAGCAGTCGCAGCCCACTCATTCTGACATCTCTCCATTAGTGTATGTAAAGGACCTGTGTGCGTGTGTGTGTGTGTATTTCAGGCCTGTGTGTAATAACAACAGAGTGTAAATTGTAATTTCTCATTGGGGATCAATAAAGAGTATAACTTAATTAAATTAAATTAATTAAATTAACACATTGTAGGATTTGTTGACAGTAAAAACACCAGCCTTATCATTTAAACAGTTGAAATGATTCATTTAGCTGAAAAGATACATTGTGCTCCTATCCTTACAAAACCTGCTTAAGTTATGAAAACCAACTAAAGTATTCATTATTATTATTATTATTATTATTATTATTAAAACTGTCTAACCTAATTATCTATGATTTGTTTTTGACACATCCTAACAACTGACTGGTGTATTTTCCTGTTGGATTCAAAGGTCATGACCAGCCAGTCCTATTACTTCTGTCTCCTGTAGCACACTGCGCTGCCATCAAACTATAATGCTGTGTGTTATTATAATGTGTGTGTGTGTACATGCACTTACGAACACCCTACATGTGCTCCTGTACATGTGCTGTTTGTATACAGAAATCTCCACAGTGTCAGCAGTGATTTCATTTAAATATACGAACTTATCCAAATGAGGGTATTTATATTTCATGTCAGGGCACATGTCCGCATGTCAATTCCAACACGTGTAATTTATCATTAACCAGCAGCGGAGCATACAGTAGCAGCGTCTACTAACATGAACCTATGACTGGGAACATGAATCCCATTAACACGTGATAAAGAGGAAATGTGTGGAGGAGTCGCAGCTGCCGCACAAATCAGTCCTGTGGGATGAGATTTGTTTCTGTTTTTATAGTCTATATTGGAAATGTGTAGAATGATGTCCACGCAGCCATCGCTTTGGGGCTGGGGGTGTGTATGTTTGGTGTGTGGAGGGGGGTCAAGAATACATGGTGCACGTTTGGATGGTATATGTTTATATGACACAATGGGCCGGTTTTAATGTGGTATACCTACGTATGTCTCGGCTGGCCATGCATATTCATGGCGAGCCCAGACCGGGGTGGCGGTGACACTGGGGGTTGGGGAGATGTGGGCGCCGGGGGTGGGGTGGTGGGGGGGGCCGGGGGATGAGGCGTGCTTGTCGGAGTGTGTCACGTTTCCAGACCAGCGAATTTTTTTGATTAAAGTCCCTTATCCGTTTTATCATGCATATCCCCGCTCTGATTAAAGTGATCGGAGTCTGACACTCACAATGTCAGAGCAGGGAACCCGGGAGCACCTCGCTCCCCTCCCTCCCTCTCCCTCTCTCTCTCTGTCACTCTCTCCATCTCTATGTCTCTTCATGCCCCCCCTCCTCCTAATGCATGCTTGGAATGTGTAAATCTGCGGCTGGAGATTACTGGGGATGCTGATGTCCCTCTGACATCTATAGGACGCAGCAACACTGATACCACTATACACACAGACATGCACACTGTAAACAAACACCACTGGATGCATGTACGCCTTATTTTGGACAGATGGAGTGCAGAATATCAGGAATTCATTAAATAAATGCAAAGCTTTCATATTTTACGACTCCTAAATGTCAACTGCTTGATTTGTTTATAGGCTTCTCTTCACCAGCATGTGACGTGTTTGATTTGTTTCCGTTTTTTCTAGCTTAGGCCCAATGTGTCCAAAGCTGAGATGAAGATGACCCCTCATGTGTTAGCAAGACATCCCTGCATTGTTTAAAAGTGGTCCAGAATGCTACTGCAAAGCGTTTGCCCAGTTATGATCTATATCTGTTTGCAATGCCTCCCCTCCCACCTTAAAACAGCCCCCAAACACCAATCTATTTAGTCTTATATTGTGTCTTCCTTTTGTCTTTTGAAGCACTTGACATGTGACGGCTGATCTAAAAGTTTGCGTCGGGCCAAAAGCATCACACAGGACTCCTCCCACCCAGCCAATCACCTTTTCACCCTGCTGCCCTCTGGGAAGCGATACAGGTCCAGACTTATGAACAGTTTTTACCCATGTGCCATAAAAGAACTGAACCCTAACAAATAATGGTGCAATAGTAGTCTTTCTGCCGCAATATCTGAAGTTTTTTATTGTATTTATTATTATATATTGTTTTTATTGTGGGTACTGTCTTTTTATTTGTGTACCACTGAGGTTGAGTTGCGGAAAAAATTCGTTGGACAGCTGCTGTCCAATGACAATAAAATGTATTCTATTCTATTCTAAAAGGCGCAATATAAATTAACTTTACTACTGAAGAGTGTCAGTTTACACAACAATGTGGGCTCTATATTTTTATTTTTAAAATGTCAGTTACATTGTATTGTCTTACAGTATATTTCCTCTGCCTTTAAATCAGCTCTTTTTTTTGGCATTATAGAATTGACAGTGCAAATGTTTCTATTTAATTAGCATTAATTTGGAGTGGTGTTTGGGTTACATGCAATGCCAATATTCACTTTTAGCTATGGTTTGGTCTCCACCATCTCCTGAGGGAAATATCTGTCTCTTTAGCTGCTAAATGCTCCACTATGTTCACCAGCTAGTCTCTTACTGTGTCTGTCTGCTGTTTGCTGCTGAGCGGGTAGAGTACAGCGGGTTTATCAGAAACCAGGTGGATGAGAGTGGCCAGACTGAACCAAACAGTAAGCCATGTTGAGGGCTTTAAAAGCTGAAAGTCACATAAAAAAAGCTCTGTGAATTTGAGGTGAACTGCAGAGCCCTTTTCCATTACACATAGTAGCCTAAAGCAATAGTTTATATCAACATATTGAAAAGTGCAGCTTTAATATTCCAAACTGACGTCCGGAAAACACATTACCTCCACTGTAGAAGTTCTTTAATTTTATTTCTCAAAATTACACAGCCAAGGAATAGATGTATAGAAGAGCACATAAACAGCACACGTCTGACTGTAAAATATATATAAATAAGCTGCTTGAAACTTGAATATATAATATACACTAGACTTGAAGTTGGTTCATTTCCGTATGTTACACATGGATTCACACTGCTCTTCTTAGTTGATACTGCCATTCAAAACCACTTGTTCATTAGAGATCACGTAGTTTTCAATGCAGTGATTGTCACCAGCGACTGACATGACGGTGCTAAACATCCACATATTTAAATACGGTTTTCAAGCTTAAAGGGAAACGTCGCACTACATTCTATAGAGGTACTGTATACCCTGACGCGGAAGCTGTTTTTCACCTCATGCGGATCATTCTATTCTACTCTGTTGGTATAGTGGTTGCTATAGTTAATAAATATATTATTCTGAATATCAATATTATATTGTTATCTTTAAAAATAACAAAAATCACTTTTTGTTTGCTCCTGTCCTTATATGAAATGTGTTTGTTTGATAAATATCTGAGCACACAATAGCACATTTCTTTAATTTCTTCACGCGCGTGCACATGCTACTCTGTGATGGAGGGCTGAGTTACAGCAGGAGTCTTTCAGAATGTCACCCCATGACGAAAGGATGCATGTGAGGTGCACTGGGAGTGGGCGTTTCACTTACACACACACACACACACACAGACACACACACACACACACACACGCTTGATGAAACAGCTGGTCCAGACACAGCCGAGACCATCCAGTCGGAAATAGTAATTAATGGCATTAGAATATCGCACAGTTTGGTGCCATTGAGAGACTGGATGACTTTAAAATGTGTAAATCCACAAACTTATCTGACCTAGCGACGGGTGGCTTTCCACCCCCTGAGCTAAATAGATTAATTATCTGCAGGGCCTGGTGCTGTCATTGGGAGCCACATGGATATCAGATCAGCCCAGATACCGCTGCAAAGCATTCCTTCTGCTAATGATTACAGCACTGCTGCTGCTTACAAATATGTTTACCCAGAGATTCCTGGCACGAGGTGGGGCTCATATATGCATGGAGCTGATACAGATCGAGAAAGGTTGTAAAAAGCATTGAGCTACAGCCCTCCATCCTGCTGTACCTTACATTTATGTTATGTACTTTCATTGTAAAGATGCTGATTCCCATGATACACGTTTAACCACTTTTCAGTTTAACTGTGCATGATACTGCCCATGTGAATGCTGTGTGCAGAAAGCATTACATCCCTGGGACGGACAAATCATTTGAGATTTTGACAACCAATATGGATTTTTTTTTTAAAAGGAATAGGAAAAATAACAAGGCAAAAAAAAAAATATGGTCCAAAGTCCCAGAAAATAGAGAGCAAAGGATCTCAGGGGTAAGTATTAGTTGTCACCCCATGATCAAATAGTACAGGCCGGGAAGCGACCGGAGAGAGCCTGCGCCCGGGCAAAAAGAAATATAAAGTCCAGATTTAATTCTGATACGGAGAAATAGAATTTCAAAGCTGGATGTCTTATCGTTGGCATGTCCCTTTGCTGGACTGATTTCCCTAGCAAAAGCCTGTCAGTGCTATTATGTTGAACATGGAACCAATTTACTGCGCCGGCTAAACAGGGTTACCAGTGCTCTTGTACCCCTAAATGTTTGAAGTTATCACACAGTGGGAAAAATAGCATTTTGAATGTTTGGAGAAGGGGGGAGCGTGGGGGCCGTGCAGGGCCGGCTCGGACGGGAGTGGACTGTAATTGAAAAGTATCAATCAAAAACAAGGCAAGGGCCAGGGAGGGGAAGCTATTATGTTAACCCAGTCCGCCGGAGCACTGCAAGAGCCCAAATGCATTTCTTTTGTATTGGTAATGCTCCCCTGCTTTCCAAGCCTCTAAGCCCTGAGACCGGGGGCCTCGTATCTGCGGACGGACGGCAGCAGGGACGGGAAGGGGGGGATTATCAAGTGGAGCATGTGGCCATTACAGGCCTGTTTCGTGATGCTATCTGCCCTCTGAGATAAGCAACCCCCGGCTGGTCAGACGTTTCCAATTTCTATACATGAGAGATGAAGACCTTGCGCTTCTGCTCGCCTTCACCTTTTTTATGTTATTATATTTTTGCCCCGACTCCAACACTGCCCTCTCTGTATATTACAAGTGTCCTTTCATGTGCCTACAGCAGGCTGGCTGACCTGCAGTCGCCAGAAAACAGATGAACTTAACAGAATGCGGGAGATTGAGATAAACTGAAGAGGAAGAACAAGAGGAGGAAGAAGAGGGGTCGAGGATAAACAATAGATGCAAATGGAGTGCCTGTAAGGTAAGAGGAACTAGCTTTGACAAAAGTTCTAAATATAATAATACATAGCTCAAGTATTTCCAATCACTTCCTTTTCTTTTGTATATCCATGTTAGCTGTCTGCTTCAATTATACAATATTCCCACTTCCCACACATTTCTTTTTTCTTCTTTGAAAATTCTGAAATGCATACTAGTCGGCAGGCATAGTTGGTTGAATGTGCATTTCTATCAAGAGGACCAGAACAAATGCATTTCATTTTATTGAACCACCCTTGTTGTGTTTTGGCCATGACTCAATCTGTTCTGATTAGGCTAGAGACAGGGACAACACACATATTCAAATGGGCTAGACCTCAAAGGGTCACTGAACAATTTCCTCTGTTCATGGAAAAAGGATATTGCTCAGCCATCGGTATTCCCTTGTGGCGTCCCCTATTTTTTCTCCGACAGTCTTAGAATAAAATCCTGGATGCATTAACATATAAGAAAGTACAAATGACATAGAGTCTGGCCAGTGGTTTTTCACCAAATAGCCCTTAGTTAGGGACACCCTTAAGTCGAGGTCAAGCTCAGAGTCAGGGAAATTATGCATTCTCGCCTGGTCTGAAGCAAACTGTGGGTTCGGCGTGTATTAAAATGAATTGTTTTACAAGTTTTATCCCCCAGAAATGGGACACCACTGAGATCCGGCGAGCCAATTTTCTGTGGTGCTGTCATCATGACGTGTGAAAAGAGCAGGCCATACATTTCATTATCGCCTTCTTGGCATTTACATTGGACAAAAGAGGAGAGACTGATACTGTATTGCAACTGTTGTCTCTGCATGGTGTTTGATTTAGATTTCATAAAATCATTGGTTATTAAATAAAAATGGTCTTACATATGCTCACCCATGGCCAAAGAAAATTGTGTCATCCACCAGTGACCTTGACAGAAATACTCTAAAACCCATGTTATCTTACCTGGAGTTTTCTCTAGTTTTGTAAGTGATGGATTAGATGGAGTAAGGCCTCTGAACCCATCAAATCATCTAACAACAAGCCAAATGTACTTTAATCTCCATGATGACTAGCAATACAATATTACAGTCAATCTGTCAAGAATGATAGACAGCATCGAAATTTACAACTTTTGGTTTCGGTAACAAATGAGGCCTATTTATGCTTGGGAGAGAGGGCCAATGCAAAGGGTATGTATGGCGACATGAAGACATGGGGGAATGTGCTGTATCTATCAATATGACTATCACAAACACAATTCACACTACTTTGTTAAGTGCGGTCGGTGTTGCAGTACTTTGTAGCCTCAACCTCCCTAAGAAGACTTGCAGCAGTGTAACCTTTGCTTCTGAGAACGGCAGCCAGTATTTGAACAATCACAAGAGGTTGCTGTCCAGAAAAACCTACAAATAGTATGACAAAACATTCTCAACTGAATGTCCACTTTTGTGTTTGTTTGGGAGGTTTTGACTGTTTAAAAGCTGAGTCAAGCCTGAGGAAGGTCCAGGCCGACATGGATGCCAAGTCCCAGATAGCATGCTAGCTTAGCCAGTAGAAGACAAGTTTAAATGAAAGTGGCTGTGCAGATACAGTAGGTTAGTAGGCTGGATTGGGGCGTTTAGAGGTGTTCGGGGGAAAAGGTAACTCAAGAAGTATGGGTTGGTAGAGATGGAGGTAGCCATCCAGGTAGATGGGCGGATATGTAAGGAGGAAAGAGATGGAGAGAGGTAAAGTAGGTATGTAGATGGGCAGGGATGGAGGAGGGTGTCAGACGGGCAGGCGGAGGGTTTTTAATTCAGATTTCATGTGGGCTCACTCAGCAGTCACTGGAGTCTAAAGTGACTCTGGGGAGCCTCACAGTTCTATATGCAAATAGAGCAACGCACCTGGCCAGTGGAGCAGGCCTGCTGAGAGGTTACTTATGCAAATCTGATTGAGTGAGAGCATATTGCCAGAGCACGAGCAGGCAAGCAGGCATGTGTGCACGAGCATCCACACACACACACACACACACACACACACACACACACACACACACACACGTATACCGGCAGTTATATTTCACCGGGGCTCTGGGACGCCATGTTCCCCCAGAATAGAGGTGGCAGACAGAGAGAGGGAAAGGATAAAGAAGAGGACAACCGAGAGGGAGAGGGAAAGGGAAAGAAAGAGAGAGAGAGGTATCAGAAGTGAATATGGAGAGAGTGAAGGAGAATGACAAGACAAATAGATAAAGACTGGAGGCGGGAAGGAGGAAGACAGGTGGAGGGAGACAGAGAGGGAGAGAGAGAGAGAGAGAGAGAGAGAGAGAGAAAATGTCAGAGGGGGTAGAGAGGGAGAAAGAGTAAGACAGGGAACAGCGAGAGAAGCACAATTCTTCTGGACATAATAGTATCTCTCACTCCCTCTGTCGTCATCCTCCCCCTGTTCCCCCAGAATGCTAGCTTTAACAGCACGCCCGGGGGGTGGGAGGGGGAGTGGTTGACATGTGGGCACTTGGTAATTTCCTATGCACACTTTGTAAATGGGCTGAAATCCCAATATGGCCGACACCTTTCTTCCTCCCCCCCCCCTCTCCCTCAGAGGCTGGCATTAACCTGCTGATTAAATGGTAGAGCTTGGCTGGATCTCAATCTCAGTCTGATGCATGGGCCCATGATGTAGACAAATGACTAGAAACCACATTGGCATGAATAGGGCTCTCAGTCAGGCTGCCCCCCGGCTCAGGCCCCAGGCACAACACATTAATAAAGAGAGATTTAGCCTGGTGATGATTATTGATAACGCTGTGCATAATGTAAAATGCCAGCATGGATGAGAGAGGAACTTTGTGATGCTGTACAAAAGTGGTTTTAATAGTTATGTGAGATCTGTGCTTTTTCTCAGTAGAGAAAGTAAGGTATTACAAAACTAACATTCTTGAGGAGTAAAACTATGCATCTGCAGATGTTTGATAGGGTTTCTGATCAGTGCGTATGACACAATCATTAGTTGGTCATGTGCTTTTGAATCATCACTTTCTATTCTGAACTCTGGCACAAACCAAAAAATCCTAATACACACAAACCTACAAAACCCCTTTGGACTTAAAAAATTGTGTTTACTGTAATTACAAAGTTTTTTTAGTTAACATGTTTTCTTTCTATAATATCTGGGCATGGCAATAACATGCTGTGTTAGATTAGGACAAGTTCAGGGTGATGGAAAATAAACAGTGGTAAGGTTATGGTTAAGGTGTGTTAACTACAACACTTTTAGTTTAGGATTAAGAAATGGTTCAGATTGAGGGGAGAGTATGGGTTTGGTTTGAGCAAGACTAAGAGTCTAAGGGCCCTATTTTAACGATCTGAAACGCAAGTATCAAACGTGAAACGCAAGTAGCTTTGTGGGCGGATCTCGGGCGCTGTTGCTATGATACCGGCGGGATAAATGACTCTTGTGCCTGACGCAAATCTAAAATGGGTTGGTCTGAAGTAGCTAGGTGTGGTTTGGGCGTAACGTGCAATAAACCAATCAGAGCGTCATCTCACATTCGCTTTAAGAACAGGCGTGCTTGTCCCATGGCGGATTGCTATTATGACGGCGGATTTGCCAGCGGGAGCTGTCTGAGATGCGGCAAAGTAATAAATGCCCGTCTTGACCGGGTGGCGATGTTGCTGTGGCCTCTCGGGCGCATCTCCTCAAGTCTGGAGAGAATTGCTGCAGCCATGGAGCGTGGGACTCCAAACGCACCACCTGCTCCTGTTTTGCCCCTTCCTCTTCCCCCCACTCCATCTCCGTCCACCCGCTCCACCAGGAGCACATCGCGCATTACTCCCGGACCAGATCCCGCCGGAGTTCAACATCACGTCTCCTTAAGTCCTCTAATATTTCCTCATTTATGTCATCAACACATCCATGATTCATGGATATGATGTGTAAATCACAACAAGCCACAAAGAATGCTGGGACTTTTTGAGGACTGTACTGTAAAGTGCCTCCTGATCTATCCAAACACCTGAAGCGCATTTTCAGTAATATTTTTCCTTGTATTTATTTGCAAAATGGGAACTGCTGCGTCCGTGTAGATGAGAGAAGCAAAGTGTACGCTACATTATGGCCAAGCATGCGCCCCTAAAATAGCATCTGAATAACGCGCTACTGACTTTAGACTAGCGCCACTGACTTTAGACCAGGTTTTTCCTGGTCTGTGGCGGAATTGCAAAACAGCACCAGGGAACGTTTGCTCCGGAACACACCTCCTCTTTTCACTGAACCGCCCCCGGGAGCGCAAATACATTCCCTAATTTACCGACGTGCGTCTGTGGAGGGAAAAGTCCGCTGTGCGTCGGGTGCAAAATAGGAACGAGGCGTTGGTGTACAGAGGCAATTGCGCTGAGTGCAAGATAGGGCCCTAAGAGTCTACATGCATGCTAATATTAGCATGCTAACATGTTGACAGTTCACAGGACCTGCTAAACATCACTCAGACAGAGACATACAGACAGACAGACAGACTCACAGACACAGACAGACAGACAGACAGAAGACAGAAGACAGAAGAGAGACTCACAGACACAGACTCACAGACACAGACACAGACAGACAGACAGACAGATAGCAGACAGAAGACAGAAGACAAAAGACAAAAGACAAAAGACAAAAGACAAAAGACAAAAGACAAAATACAAAATACAAAATACAAAAGACAGACTCAGACTCACAGACACATACACAGACACAGACACAGACACAGACACAGACAGACAGACAGACAGACAGACAGACTCACAGACACAGACAGACAGACAGACAGACAGACTCACAGACTCACAGACAGACAGATAGCTGACAGAAGACAGAAGACAAAAGACAAAAGACAAAAGACAAAAGACAAAAGACAAAAGAAAAAAGAAAAAAGACAGAAGACAGAAGACAGACTCAGACTCAGACTCACAGACACATACACAGACACAGACACAGACACAGACACAGACACAGACAGACAGACAGACAGAAAACATGTCTAGGCTGGTCATTAACTGTTGGATAGTGACAGAACATGAACTTTAGTTTCACTCATAAAGGTGGAATGCTGTACATGCTCATCCACCACCCAGCCCTCCATACCATTACTCACTATTTTCTACATTGTGTTGTGTACTTCATGTTGGCATTGGGCGTAAATCATGTTTATGCTAAATCATTCAATATATACGTTATTCAAAATGATGCTGAGTTGAACATACTGAACCATTTGGCATTCATAGTGAGGGAGGATTTTAATTGTGCATTCCACTCCACAATGCGTTATGGCCATACTCTGGGCTAAAACGGAGCACATCCCAACTAGGTCTCCTTCTGTCCACTCAAACCCTCCACCATGTCCATCTCCCGCATGCAAACCTGTCCAGGAATGTCTACAGTAGGTTTCCCTTCTGATCGATGGGCCAGTGCATAGATGCAGAGGACATAACATTTACTTTTACTGCCCTGCCTCAAGTGTTTACTGCTCTTTTCTCAATGGCTGTTTATCACCCAAGAAATATGATGTGTTACACACGGGAATATAGCTGCCTTGAGTGTTTGCTATGAGGATCTAGAGCATCTTCACTGATGGACATGAAGACAACTTGAGGTTTATGGGCTTTTCAGTATAAGATAGTGTATAGAATATATAACACGCAAGTGTTAAATTGTCATGAAGATTCAGACAGCACAAAAGCTGTAGTGAACGGGTGTGAGAGTAAATTAAATTGATGTGAAAATGTGGATCGACTGACCTTTATATATCATATCAGACACTTGATATATGGATATATGTTTGATTGGCTTTATTTAACCTGAATCATTGTTAAAGTGGCTAGTCATTGTTGAAGGGTAATGGGTAATATTGTGTTTACGATAAATATACAGCTTCTAAACTACACAAATACTACAAATTCATTTGTAATGTTTTCATAAGAAGGGATGCAGAAGATAAACCATCCTGAATTCAGTTACGGCAACCTTGACAGACATTACTGTAACTTCAATCCCCATTGTTTACATCACAGTGAGCCGTATTTTGAAATAAATTAAATGAAAATAATGATTTTGTGCCTTATGATAATAACTACATTCAAAAATATATAACAGGCCATTGTATGATGCTAGATGACTGTCGTGTTCGGATGTTTGCTTCTCCCCGTCCCCCGTACTATTTGTCCTCTAAAGTTCTAATAAAATCAAAATGCTGTCGAAGCCTCAACTACACAGCACATCAGCAGAATTCCGGGATATTTCACAATTTCACTGGCAGCTAAATGAATCGGAAAAGAGCGGCGTGGAATGAAGTGTCTGGCCAGCTGAAGCGACTCCCTCATTGTCACACGGCACTGCACTTTTGGCTTTGCTTGAGTTAATTTTTTCCGCCGCGTGCACCATCGCGCCTGCCTGGCATCAGTCACTCCATCTGACATCCATTGTGTTTAATTAGTTGTACCAAATGTTGAAGGAGATACCTGTCCTCGGTGTGTGTGTGTGCTAACATGTCAATTTGCTCTTTAGCGGTCTTACGGAGTGATGAATTGGCTCTGACAAATTAATTTGATAAATCATAATTACTGTACATGCAACAAAGATGGGAGGGTGGAGGGGCGGCTTTGGTTTGGGAAGACGGGTCCTATTTGTATTGTGCAAACATGTAATGACTTCTACAAACAAAATGTTTGAACCCCCTTCAAAAAGCTTGCACGAGGACACCCTAATCTGCTGTATATGGAGAGCTGTGTGTCATCAGCAAATCTAATGATTTTTCTTTGAAGAAAAAATGAATCACTGATGGATGCAATACCACTTCAACTCCGATCTTCCTCTGAAAATGGATTTGTTTATGCTTCTTAACTGAGGGGTGAAAAACCAGCCAATGAAGCCATTGAAGGGGAAAATAATGCAGTGTCTAGCTAATAATAACATAACTTCTCGTTAGTCAATGCCTCTTGCTCCAGTAATGGCCCAATTAAGGGAAACCAACCTTGGTCTTCTTTAGGTATGTCACAAATTGATTATCTCACCATGAGCAAACTGTGCTCCCAGATCACAGATAACAGAGACAGTGTTTGTGCACATGTCTGCCCTGGCCCAAACTGGGCTAATAAGCGACCGTTTTCACACTTGTTTAGGCTTTAGAGCGATCATGCAAAAGAGTGCGAGTGAACGTAAGCAAGGAGGGGGGGTCAGGGTGAGAAGGAGAAACATCATGGATTGGTGATTTACTTGTTTTATCCCTCTGTCAGGCTCGTTTCACTGTCTGCACATGTAAACCATATCTTACCCTCTTGTGTTCCTTCATACAGAGTTCTTCTGCATCATTCTATAACTTTCACTCATTATTCTTCTACCATCCCTCAAAGTTTTATTCTTTGTGACTTTAATGTCCCCAAGGGGGACTCCCTCTTGTCTTTATCTCCAGTTCTTTTTCTTCATTCGGTAGGTGGCCATGCCTATCTCATTCTTATTTTTTGTATTTAACTGATTTAGATAAGGAGATTTGCCTCTTAACATCATATTCTCCAAGTCATTAAACCTATCTCTCATATACACTTGCATGCAGCGTCATGCAATGCTTTTTTGTGTTTGCAAACACCCAAGTAAAGAAACATTCCTCTGGTGTTTGGTGGCATTTTTTAACATTGGTCACATTGCCCCAGATTGCTGCTGCACCTGAGGAGATGCCCTCTCACCATTCCCATCCAAGGCTCATCCTCTCATTCACCATCCCCCCCCCCTTTTAGCTTCATCACCAGCTGAACAACAACAGGGTATCTGCCTTAGTGACTGACAGCCTCCCTAATTGTATCCACTCACTCATGACAATTTGATTAAAATATTACGCCAAAGTCTCACCCCCTGTTTGTTCCTCCCCTCCAAATCTAATTTTGATTTAAAAAAGAGAGATTACCTCCATGAGCATGACTGAGGATGCCATTAACTTCTACTTAATCTTTATTACTGCTGCGATTTTAACATATGTATGGCTTTCGTTTTTCTCCCTTTTGTTTTTCCCTCTCATGTCATCATCTTGTCCCGTTGGCAGTTCAGGACTGGAATACCCAAGTGGTGCATCTATGTTGTCCAGAGGTTTGAGAGCGCTTACCTAAAAGATGGCGAACTGAGTGGCGAAAAAGAGTTTTTGGCAGTGGATGAACACCCCAAAAGCAGGGTTGGTAGTACAGAGGAGAGACATGGGACAATTCCAAAACAGCGTCGATAAAGATCACAAATAACAACGCTTCTTTATTTCAAATATACTATGGGTAACATTGCTAAGACGGAGAAGTCAGGTGGGTTAAGGGTGTAAGAGCCTGACCTAGTAATTACAATGACCCAGGTTTCAGGCTAATATACTTTGTTGCATGTACAGTGGTCCAGAGAGCTCAACGCACTGCAGCTTAAGAAAACACTTGCAAATGGACAAAACAGAAGAAAACACACAGCGTGTGTACAGCATTTAGAAGAAACAGTGCAAGGTAAGACAACACATCCAAATATAGAAACACTGCAAGTCACACAGAAGAAATAGCACAGCAACGCTTTCCATGGAACACTAAAAAAAGTGATGAACACACCCAGACCAACCTGGGACAAACTATCTGTTGCGGTATTTTGTGGCTCATGAAGTTATTAAAGTTGACTATATGTCAGTGGTGTTAGAAAGTGAGCCGTTAGATGTTTGAGTCTTCTGATGGATTCAGGTACTATTTCAGATATTTGCTGCTAACCTAATAATAGCATTGCTGATTACAAGCCCAGCAATTTCCATAATTGTATCAAATCTGAATCATGCAACTTCAACAAGAATAAAAAATTTACATTGTTTGCTCATTTCCATTGTTGCGCTGTTCCCAGATCTCAGCAATCACTTCGGTGAGTGCAATGTTAGTATAACTAATACTAATGATGGACAAAACTACAACAATAATCCTTAATCCTTAAGGCTACTGACCCATGAAGGAAAGTGTTGTTTTTATGGTAACGTGCAGGAACTTTTCTCCCACAGACCATTTCACTCTGGTTTCCAAATTCACATCCCGTCCCAATTTAAAAAGGAAAAACAACATATGCATTTGCAATTCACAAATGTATGGCTGGTGGTATCTTCCGTAACTTCTCTGGGTGGCTGCACTTTTTTGTTGTAGGTCATCAGTCCAATTAGCTCGCTCACCTCAGAGGTGGCCGCGAATATGTGGCAAGTTAACCCCATGTGCCATTTTGCTGACACATTTCCTCCAAGCGTCTCCTCACCCCCACCCCCACCCTACACACAGACAAACATGCACTCATACAGAATCAACACTGGTATGTATATCCACATACATACAAGCATGCAGGAGCACACAGACAGAAACTGGTACACACATGTATTTTTACCTTGAGGTGGCCCCTCCCACGCTCGCCCTTGCTTTGAAAGAAAAATAAATCCGATGTAATATGATGAGTTGAATGCAGGGGGGGATAAGGTGGTGGGAGGTTGCGGGGGGGCAGCTCAATCATTCACTGAAAAAAAATTGCCGTGTATCATTCACCTGATTTGAATTGTAGCTCCCTCTTTTTTTGAACCCCTGCCAATTCATTTTGTACATTAAAAATTGGTCAGGGTTGATAAGATTCCATTTTCACGGTTGGCAATGCAGAACTGGCGAAAGAATACAATTACAGACCCCAGAGTAAACTCTCCGAATGTCAACTTGATGTAAATGATCAGAAGGCAGGGCGCCACAAAAGAACAGGCTTCAACTTCAACCAATCCCCCCCCCCACACACACACACACACACACCCCACCTCTACTTCTTTCTAGCTCTCACTCTCCATCTCCACTCGACAGCCTTTCACCCTGGCAGTGGCAGGCAGACAGGGCTGCTGAAGTGCCAGAGCTGTAGGTGCAGTTTGTCCCGCTGGAGCACAGAGGGAAAGTTTGGTGTCACCGTGGCAGCTTGATGACAGGCTGACATTCATACACAGGGAGTGTCTTGGCCTCCAAAAACCAGCTAATACACTGTGTTTTGTTGCTTGATATGTGCTTGATATGCAGGCTGGACACTCGAGCTAGCCTGTATGACTGGGTCAACGCACATGTATGTGTGCAGATGTGAGGGATAAACATGCATGAAATGTTGCACAGAAAAGTGTTCCTAGTGGAGATTGCACAAGAGATTCAAGTCCTTGAATTGAAAAGGAAAAATACTATGGAATCCAATCTTCAACATTCAAAATTCCAACTCTGCCAACCATTCTTACCATTGAGATAACGTGTAAGTCATGGGTACCGTTTTTTTCTAAGCCTATCTTAAAAGATGCCACTGATTGGCATGTTCAGTTCAATTCAATTTTATTTATAGTATCAAATCATAACAAGAGTTATCTCAAGACACTTTACGGATAGAGTAGGTCTAGACCACACTCTATAATTTACAAAGACCCAACCATTCCAGCGGTGAGGAAAAACTTCCTTTTAGGGAGAAACCTCAGACAGACCCAGGCTCTTGGTGGGCGGGCATCTGTCACTGCCGGTTTGGACGCAGACACTGATACAAATATGCAGATATAGAGAAATATGATTCATAATTATAGAAGTTGGATTCAGTGGATCATTAAGTAAAGTACTCTATAGTGGTCAAGCAGTGTGGACTTTGCATGTTCACAGCCCTAAATCTCACTATGTTGTGCTGTGCACATGTATGTGACGATAAATGATAAAACGTAACTTAACTCATACCAATGGAAATGAAAAATGTATAAAGTCTTGTCTTATAGCACATTTAATCCCAAACCACAGCCTATCGCCATCACAGATTGGATGGGATGGCGGTGAACACGTCAGAATGTGTGATGTGTGATGGAAGTTTGTGAGGGCTCAGTTTGCAACTCCACAAAGTGGACATTTGGATTCGGCCACAGATGCCCTTCAAAAATATGCTTTTGATGTGAAGAAAAATGCTGTTTGGTTGGATAGCAGGTTTGGAGGGGCAATGGGATGACTATATTGTTGTTGTGTTAGGTTTGTGCAGAGTGAGGTCACCAGCAAAGATTCACATTATTCGCAGGATATAGTTTTCTGTGTGGAAAATGGCTGCAAAAGCAAGAATAACAGTGCTGGCTCTCAGCATCGCTGCACAGTAAATGTCCCTCTGCTGGCATTGTGTTTGATTCAGATGTCACCTCTTTGGACTATGAGGTGCCATCCGGTTTGACCTGAACCCCCACTCCTCCGCCCCTGCCGTATCACCCAGTGTCACCCAGATTCGGAGCCAGCCCTCTGGGGTGGCAGCAGGATGCTTTGACGCCTCGCAATTACCGGGGTCGTGTCCCCGCCATCCGATCACACATTACCAGTCACCAATGTGCTAGATGACTCTCCCTTCCTTTCCCTTAATGATTCTTTCTCACTGCATTTCTATCTCTGTCGCTTCATCCTCTCCGCCATGATTATTCAGAGGTTTGCATATTAGTCAAGCTGGCTGTGATGGACAGCGTTATACATAAATACTTTGCAATGGCTGAACTTTGACACTCTGCAAATGGATGGAGAACATGCACAAGCAATGACATTTAATCCGAGAACAAGGCCGGTGTTCACAGAGGTCAGGGCTCACAGAGATTGCTTGCATCAACATCAGTTTGCCTAATAGGGGTGACAATATGTCTGCTTGTATACAGCCGAGAGGCAGCGGTTCTACTCCAGTGCATCTGATCCAACAATATGCCTCAGTTTAATCTATGACATTTGCGTGGGATTTGAGACCACGGAGCATGCTTGCAGCGGCGGGGAAGATAGAAGGACATGAGCGAGCCTGTGCTTTGAATGGAAACCATCATCTTCAGAGCGAAAACAAACAAAAGTATGAAGATAACAAAACGGCTCAAACAATGGAACAGGATTCATATAAAAAAAAGGAGCAGCAACTTTGGCCATGCATTTTGTCTCCTTTGCCCTGACGGCACTTAAAAAAAGACTTCAGTGACGAGCTGACAGTCAGTGCTCTTCACCACCATTATTAAAACACCAAATGAGGAAAGAATGGTGTTCGTCCCTCCAGTAGAGTTCCACACACTTGGAGAATTTGTGTGAAAAGAAGCATTGAAGCTGCTCTGAAGGACCAACAACTTATGAAGAGAATTACAATGTGCTCTCTTTCATTTGTCACCCGTCTGTACATCACATTTCATCAAAGTGTTACATACATTTTACATTATGTTTCTTGTGCTGTCAACACTTAACATGTCATCATGTGAAAGTCAAACTCAACCAATCTTGATCTGTTCAGCAGATTTCCTAGGACTTTTCAGCTGAATTATTTAACCAAGTAGATGCCTAAGTGGCGTTCATTGACAGTGTATTTTTCACCAGAGCAGGTTAAAGGTAACTCTATTTTTAATATCGGTGGCAGATTGTGTTTGTGGGTGTGAGGGTGCATGTAGTCTAAATGGCTGCAGGGCTGTATTTTTAAGCATGTCACCCAGCGTGCATCACAGGGCCGAGATCATCAATATTAATTTCCTTATGACAGCGGCAGTCAGCGTTGTGTAACGCTTAGCACTTAACAAACGCTGCACTCTCACCACTTAAACATATGTCAGCGTAGCGCCAAGATGTTTTCATCAAGGACGAGGGGATTTGTGCTTGTCCTCAGACAAACATGTCATAAACACAGGGCGATGGGGAAGGGCACACACACACACACACACACACACACAGGAGAGTAGGGGAAGAGAGTGGGAAGGAGAAAAAGAGAAGGGAGAAAAATGAGATGAGCAGAGGAGAGAGGAGAAAACAGGAAAGATGCAAGAGGATGACAGGAAGAAAGGAGAGAGGAAGAGGGAACAGGAAAGAAAGGGAGAGGATAGGAGGAGAGGAGGATAAAGCAGGAGGAAAGGAGAGAAGAGAAAATGAATATTTGAGAGAAGAGAGGACAGAAGAAACGGAGAGGAAAAGAAGTGTAACAAGTTAAGGAGATATGAAGAGAGTAGAGGAGATGAGTGAATAGGAGACGAGATATGGATAGAGAGGAGGGAACAGGAGAAAGGTAAGGAGGAAACAGAAGTAAAGGGAAAGAAACAGGAGTGAAGAGGAGAAAAAGAAGAGAAGGAAGGAAAGGAGGAGAGGGGAGGGGAAGGCGAGGAGAGAAGATCTGAAGAGAGAGGGATGAAAAGGAGAGACGAGGGAAAAAGGAGAAAGAAGGAAAAGAAGAGTGGGAAAAAAGGAGAAGCAAGCGGCTAAAATGAGAGGAAAAGAGTGAGGAGAGGAAAGGGGGAGGAGGGAAGACAAGAGAAAGGCAATCAAGGAGAGGAGAAGAGAAGAGAAGAGAAGAGGTTTTGGCTTTCAAAGTCCCGTTATTGGACCATTTCAAATAAGACACACAATCACAAAATCAAAATCAAGTCAAGAAACGAAAAACCTGAATCAAATGAATTAACACAACAAAAGAGAGAAAGAGAGGTAAGGATTGAGGAGGAGAACAGAAGAGAGGGGAGACAAGAGTGATAGTGATGAAAGGAGATATGAAGAGAGGACAGATGGATGAAGGGTAGAGAAGGAAACAGGAGAGGATGCAGTGTAGGCAGTCAGGATGCCATGTTGGCCCTCTCCCTCGCCCACCACACAGCCTTTGACACCAATGAAACGTGGCTTCTCTGTCCCTAATGACCACATGGCTGGGGGGGGGGGATGAGGGACGATCAGTGAGACAGAGAGGAAGCGGATGGGAAAGGGTTACTTCATTATGCATCAAATTAGAAAAATTCATAATTTATCATTACACCCAGCCCGAAATGCCACCCAACTGAGCCTCACCCCCGCGAAAAACATCACACCGAGCGAGGAGAGGGGAGGAAAAAAAAGAAGTAAAAAAAAAACTGTCAGAGCCCCAGCAGCAGCCGATGGGCAAAATTAATATGCAAATGTATGCAAGAAATTAAAAAGCAGAATTACACAGGCAAATGAGGTAGCTACACTTGAATTGTTAGGATTATGAATAATTACTGCGAATTTCCTGCTCCTAATATAACTTGTTTTTTGATAAACAAAGACTTAATTATCGAGTTGCACTGGAGAATTTCCGCGGCACTCATTAATCTTGCAGAAAAAACAAGTCCCCGGTGGCCGCTGGTAATGAAGAGAGCGTGCCCTGAATCGGCGCGAGGATCAGAGCCACGGGGCGCCGGGCGAGCCACCACCAGACGCCGCGCTGCCACTGTCCCTCGCCATACCCACGAGGGTCATAACTTCTTCTACTAACTATCAAAGGGACTTATTTATGCTGGCAACACAGCCATAAGTCCAATTTTATGAGGCCTGGGGCTGGGGAGGGAGGGAGGGGGCGACGCAGAGAGGGTGAGTGAGGTAGGGGATAGGAGGGGGTATCTGTTGATGCACTCTGGAAATGCCACTTTTGTCGCTGCAGCCTCTCCTCTCCACTCCCTCCGTCTTTCTCTCTTCCCCTCACTCTTTGCTCTCCTCTGATACAGACATGGAGCCTAAGGTGATTTGGCAGAGTTCTGCCCTCTACAGGGGGCAGAAGGGCACTCAGGGCCAGTCTAGTGCTCTGTGTGTGTGTGTGTGTGTGTGTGTGTGTGTGTGTGTGTTTGTGTATGTCCTTTTAAAGGGAGATTAAGGCATAGACCTTCAAAGTAAGAGCGTGTTGGCTGGTGTTGACATCTTTAAGAGGGCAGTTTTCAGAGTTTTGTTTAAGCAGGGCTGGAGGATCAAGTAGTGGAAGAATTATACATATACTGTTTAAGGTAATCTTACGTTTGTATGTAAAACTAAATGTGCAGTATGAAATAACTAGTATTATAGTGAAATTAAAAAGAGCAATATTTGGAGTAGAAGCAGAACAGTGGCATAAAATGTAAAGTACAATGTTCCTGTCCACCACTGGGGTCTGGATCTTGAACTCAAACATTTAAACATTGGCTTAACCAGGTCATGACTGTTACTTGCCAACACATCGGGTTCCATGTGGTAATCATACTTTTTTCACGTACGTACAGCTATCCGGTTGATGTAGAATAAAAAGGACAACATTCTGTGGCCGGGTTGGATCAGTGGGTAGAGCAGGCGCACATATACTGAGAGGTTTAGGCCTCGATGCAGAGGTCCAGGTTTCGAATCCGACCTGTGACGATTTCCTGCATGTCTCCCTCCTCTCTCTCCCCTTTCTCACCTAGCTGTCCTAACAATTAAAGATATATATATATATATATATATATATATATATATATATATATATATATATATATATATCATATATGTATAGTAACGGTATATATAATATATATTAAGAGTATACTACACTATGGGCTGTGTTCTGGCAACCACGGTCAGGGGCGGTGCACTTCTGCATCGGCGTTGCACTAGCTATGTGTATGTTCAAACATAGCCTTGTTTGAATGTAGTTTCTAACTTAGGTCGGAGTGTACCAGCTGCTATCATTTTAAAGGTTGCACCAGCTGAAATAGGTGTTAGATTCACCTTAGGGTACAGATTTGATCATTGGCAAATTATCAAAAGATGTTTTATCACTATTAATAAAGTTATGAATATGGTTATTAATAACTGTATCAAATCGACAAACAATCAAAACGGGGCACCACCCTGCAAGTCAGGGACCAATAATCAAACTGTGGAACAGTCTCATTTCTGTGAAAATTCTTTAAAAGGAAACAAAGGAAGGGGTGATTTCGAGCACGGACCGGTTCAGCCAGCAATTATTACAACAAGTACACAAATAATCACAAGCAACTGCTAATTAAGTATAATAAGATTTACACGTCTGTGTCCGTGTGTGAGTGTGTGTTTGTGTGTGTGTGTGTGTGCGTGTGTGTGTGAGAGAGAGTGAGTGAGAAGGGAGGGGCGGTGTCGAAGTGTAGTTCTAACACAAAAACAACTCCAAAAATGGCTACTCCGGTGAGCTGCACAAACTATTTAGCCTCAAGAGGGCAGTAGTGGTGCTGGGTGCACGAGGAGGGGCTGAAGAAGCCGGGGGGGTTGCTAGGCAACGCGCACGCTTAGCCGGTATGGTAGCTAGTTTCTGTGTTAGCTCTGTACAAACGTAAGCCGATTCCACGTGGCTAAACTACAGCGTTAGCTCGGGAGCTACGCGGCTAGCCTGTGTCGTGTGTGTGTGTGTGTGTTAGTAAAAGAAGAAAGAGAAGAAGAGTAAAGAAAAGAGGCACTCTGATCTTAGTTATCGATAATGACCCAGTTCCCCTCAGCCACTCAGGTCTGGGCTAACGTGTAGTTAGGACAGACTCTGAGACTTTTGTTTTAATGAGGAAAACGTCACTATAACCACTCCAGTGGCTAACAGCTGATTTTCGCGATTTTCTCGCAGACAGTAACTAAACTCCATGAAAGGAGTGACTTAGCAGGTAGCGATTACAGTTATACCCAGCTACTTAACACAACCTAATCAACCAGTATAGTGATCAATTTATACATTCACAGAAACAGATTAGTAACCAGATATGGCCAATACATGATTACAATCAGATCACATTAATGGCACAAGCGGTAGCGAACCCTTTTCTCATTAATAACAAACCAAAACGCACTAGTTCTAACATCTGCCCAGAACTGTGTACAGCCTTACGGTGTGCGTTGTTTGTCAGTTAAATCTCCTGCCAGAGTTTAACGATCCATTTCGTCCCGAGCAGGAGACGAGACGGGATCCAGGTCGACCAAACAAGAAACAGAACTCCGTCCTTTTCTTGAATACAGGCTGATTAAACCCGCTGCAGATGAAGGAATACTCGGCCAGTATTTCCTCGGATCCCCTTTGTATATCAGGCCGATATAAAATTGTCCCAGCTCAAAACTCGACCAGCGAGGTGATGCTGGCTAGCTAGTCCGGACTAGTGCTTCCTGTCAGCAACCGGGGGTTACCGTGAAAGTGAAGAAACACAAACGCGGACAGCTTTTATCCTTCCTCCTGGTGGTGAATTCAAAGGCCCGACAGCCAATGGGAAAACTGCAACTTTGTCACAGGTGTGAAGCAGTTTTTTGTCTCACCAGCAGTCTGCCTTGCCTAGCATGTGGTGAAGGTAGAACCTCCATCTTGGCGACTCTGCCTGTAGGAGTTTGGTGAAACTGGCTTTGGGATTCACCTGTAGGCCAAGATCCTTTGTCTCTGCAGTCAGCTCAGTCTGAGCCATTTTTGGTTAAGATCAATGTTTAACCAGCTTCTTGGTCCCCAACATAGTTCTAACGTACAAGAGTTACAACTTAAATCTTACACCTAGCCCTTAGTAGGTGTAAAGTCCTCCGTAAAATTGGTTGTCATGGCGCATCATTTTGACAGGTGGGATATCTTGAAGGCTGAGGAGGAGCAACCGGCTGTTTTGCTTCCACCCCTTTGATATCTGTGAATACAGAGGATTACTGACCTGCTGACAGCAGACTGGGGTTAGATAACCTTTTAATTAACAGCTACTAATTTATAGCAGTGTGCCAGTTTAAGCTAGTATTATGTGTTTAGCTCTATAGTCATTTATTGTTGTTCGGTGATAAATGTTATGTTTAGCTGTTAGCCTCTTGGCTATTGCGTTGCAAAGTGTTTAAAGAAAATTGGGCACAAGAGAACACACGCTAATGAACACTGCATCAAGGATGCTTTTCACTGAGTGACCACAGGAAGTAAAAATGTCATATTCTGCGACCATATGATGGTTAGCGTGGACTTTTCGCCGAAGTAACGAAGATGAACCTTGTCTGTGGTGAAACCAAACATCGACACTTTAGTCTCAAACTAAATAGTTTCTACGTATTGTTTTGATTTGGACTTCACACCATTATGAGAGAACTTTCGCACAGCTGGTGCAACAGGCTAACCTGACTCCGCCAGATGGATTGCTTCGCATTTGCTCGGCATATCCATCTGGGAACTTTCCGTTGGAGAACTTTTGGGAAGGGGCGAAAATACTGGTTAGCTGATTGGATAAACCATCTGTCTATCACCTATGTTGGTGATAGACGGGCCAAATCAACCAATCAGATCCACGAAGCGTATGAAAATACAACCACAAGCCTGCCCCTGCTGCTGCAGGCAAAACATAGCTCGTTAGCTCCTACAAGCAAGCAACATGTCGGTAAAGGAGATTTGCCGTTTGTGTAACGAGAATTTAGGAATAAAAGACACCATTTCAGGTTCCCGGACCATATTCCAAAAGAAGGATCCAAGAGAAAAAAAGCATTAGCGAGTGGCTAACAGAATTAGGGCTACCGCTGTCTGAAAATACTGGTTAGCTGATTGGATAAACCATCTGTCTATCACCACCTAACCCACCTCAAAACCAACGCAGATTGGCCCGGTCGTTTGGCGAACAGCTCCAGACTGATCTGCGAGTGGAAAACTGGAGCTTGCCAGATCAGGACGGTCTCACGAGGCGAGCAACAGGCTGCTGGTGTTTAAGTATTGTATTAACTCAGCAGCAGCTACACCACAGTATATAATGCTAAGTAATGAGTAAAGTAAGTGTAGGCAAGTTAATCAGTTAAGTACTAATAACAAGTGTACATATTAGTTGGTGTTGTTTCAGTTCTCCCTGTTTCCTTAATAAATAAAAGGAATGACTAATTAAATAATTGGCAACTATCATATATATACAGTATGTTAAAGTGCTCATTTTATGCTCATTTTTAGGTTCATAATTGTATTTAGAGGTTATATCAGAAGTAACATGGTTAAATTTTCAGGAAACACCATATTTTTGTTGTACTGCACATTGCTGCAGCTCCTCTTTTTACCCTGTGTGTTGAGCTCTCTGTTTTAGAGTGAGACATCGCACTTCTGTTCCATCTTTGTTGGGAGTCGCACATGCTCACTACCTAGGTAAGGACTACTAGCCAGTCAGAAGCAGAGTATGAGTGCGTGCCCTGACAGTATCTAGGTAAGGACCAAGGGCGAGGCTAGCCCCTTTTTAGGGGTGCTGAAGCACCCCTAAAAAGGAGCTCAGCACCCCTAAAACTTGGAGTAAGAAATGTTGTTATTCTAACATTTTTGTTCGTCTTTGACAAGGTTAAATAATGTCCAAAACATACTCCGTAGTTTGTGGTTTAAAATGTATGTGTTAAGGATGAAAATGAAAACATCCCCGCTCAGCAAATGGTATGATCCTCTTCTCTTCTTCTACTTCTCCCATGTACCTGCCGGTACCTGCACCGCTCAGCACCACCGTCATCCAGCGCGAAACACACGCAGAGTGACAACCCGTTATGTAGTGTTGTGAATCAACTAGCTAGCTAAGTTGATCCAAAGTTGTGTCTCACACACCATATCGGTGAGTACCTGAATCACGTGTACTACACCGTTGAAAAGCTTCGGAAGCGACTCACAAAAATGGCGGAGAGACTAGAACGAGTGATAAGCGTCTGAATGTCCGATTCTCTCTGACCTCACTTATACAGATAGAAATAGAAAGCCTGCTGGGTGGAGTAAAGTAGCCCAGGACGTTGACATGTCACGTCGGTTAAATGTGATATAGCGGTATAATGTCAATAGTTGTCTGTTGCTAGCTAACCAATTAGCAGGTTTGTTTATCAGTACCATAGCAACGCTAACTTCCGTCGGATAGGAACCGGCCTTATTTTTCAGTTGTGGCTGACTATCAAACTAGACAATAAAAGAAAGTTTAATGTTTTCCTTTTGCTGTATTTACTCATTCCTCACACACAGAGGATTTAACCTGAACCAGGCTTAACTCCTGAACTCATAGCATTACTCTCTCTCTCTCTCTCTCTCTATGTGTGTGTGTGTGTGGCCTGCCAGTGAGCAATGGACATACAACAGTTCTTTAAAAGAAAAAAGACAGATTCAGGAGAGAGACTAGGGACAGTCCATAATGACCTCTGTCTTGTTTTTTGTTTTTTTTGTTCTTCTGAAAAGTGTCAAGCTAAAGTAACAGATAATGCAAACCAGCTATCTGTTGTATCAAATTACTTATCTAGGCAATGGTCCCCTGCTTTTATTTTTTTTTATTTATTTCAAACCCACAATGGAGAATACAGCTTCTCTTGTGAAAGGAATTTGTGATTTAAAAAAAAGTTTCTAAGCCCAATAATAATAATAATAATAATAATAATAATAATAAAGACATTTAAAATGACACTCCTCTGTGTGCCTTTTGATCATATCCTTAGAATCTGTAAATGGTCTCCATAACATTTTTGTGACATGACAAACTGACCTCAACTCTCCTGCTTAAAAATATATTTGTGTATGATTGTCAGTGCCAAGGGAAAGAGAGGGAGATGGAGAAGGGGGAGAGGGAGAGCATGCAGGAAGAACCAGGTGAGGAAACAACAACAATAAATTGACATATAGAGAATAGTGGCAAGCAAAACAGTAACTACTCATACTCCTATACTAACTTATTGGCATTAAGTAGCCTATATTACATTTACTTTTTGTAACATTATTTTTCACCACTTTTCTTCATAATAAAGTGCGGCGACCAGGAAAACCAGCTGAGTGAAGAAGGTTTTGTGTTTGTTACAGGGGGCTGTCTGTGTGAACTCTCACAATTAAGCTGGTGCTCTGAAAAGGTCTCAAAAAAAAGAAAAAAAATCTGGATGTTGTTGGAGTTAGTTAAACCAATGTTAAAATGATAAAGTTATTTTTCAATAGACATATTTTTGGTTTTTGTGTGAAAAGAGGGTGGGTGGTGGCAGTGGGGCTCATTGGGTGCTCAGCACCCCTAAAGTTCTGACCCTAGAATCGCCCCTGGTAAGGACTACTAGCCAGTCAGAAGCAGAGTATGAGTGCGTGCCCTGACAGTATCTAGGTAAGGACTACTAGCCAGTCAGAAGCAGAGTATGAGGGCGTGCCCTGACAGTATCTAGGTAAGGACTACTAGCCAGTCAGAAGCAGAGTATGAGGGCGTGCCCTGACAGTACCTAGGTAAGGACTACTAGCCAGTCAGAAGCAGAGTATGAGGGCGTGCCCTGACAGTACCTAGGTAAGGACTACTAGCAAGTCAGAAGCAGAGTATGAGGGCGTGCCCTGACAGTACCTAGGTAAGGACTACTAGCCAGTCAGAAGCAGAGTATGAGGGCGTGCCCTGACAATACCTAGGTAAGGACTACTAGCCAGTCAGAAGCAGAGTATGAGGGCGTGCCATGCTAGCAGCTAGGCGAGCATTATAACGTGTGTTACAAAGTGACGCACGTTCGTTTGTGAACAGTGTTTTCTGTTGGAGATGGGGTGGACTTTTTCACTTTGTAAACCTATAACATGCACAAAAAAGATATATAACACAATAAAGGAAAGGGAAAAAGCATAACATGAGCACTTTAAGTAATACATGTTACTTTTTGACATTTCAATTACAAAGTTGCTACCTTTAGATCTCTTTTATTATTAGATGCAGCATTACATTGAGAACACATTAAGTTCTTACAGTAAAGTACTGCAATTTGTGCCCCTGAAATCCTCTCAACTTGCAATGTGAAGTTTTTTTCATTCATGTGAATGGCTTCGTCAATGGCACAAATCCTAAATTGTTGTATTTGTGAAAATGTAAACTTCACAGTTGGTGGTTGTATGTACTCTGTTATGAGAGGAGAAGAGATGGAACTTCAGGGATCTGAGGTACAGATGGCAGCAACTCGGCCTGGAAGAAGCAGTTATTCTTCAGGGAAATCAGTCATCCTTCCAAACGTTTTCATCCACGGACCTCCAACAGACAGAGAGGGAGACACACAGACAGACAGACAGATAGGCTGTTATATTGACGTGTCTCTATAAAATGCTTAATCATTGCTGTTTAGGTGAGGCTTGTGTATGCTACTTCCTTATTTATTTGACTTTATGTTTGGCATTTTCAGCCATTTCTTTGAAATATGTCAACCAATATTGGACGCATGCCATTGAACAGTCATGGTTCCCAGATGATGTATCATAGTGACTTTTACCCCTGACTTTCCTCTAGTGCCACCAAGAGGTTGACATTT